>JADKXX010009101.1:0-28612 GCA_017310255.1 Butorides virescens
CCCCTCGTCCCATCGCCCCTTCCCTGGGAGCAGAGCCCGACCCCCCCGGCTCCCCCCTCCTCTCAGGCAGTTGTAGGGAGCGATGAGGGCTCCCCTCAGCCTCCTCTGCTCCAGGATGAACCCCCCCAGCTCCCCCAGCCGCTCCCCAGCAGCCTGGGGCTCCAGATCCCTCCCCAGCTTCTCTGGACGTGCTCCAGCAATGCAACATCTTTCTTGTAGTGAGGGGTCCAAAACTGAGCACAGTTCCGTTCAGAATCACCTCCTGGTTTTGGTCCAGTGCAGGCATCAGGCTGGGCCGTTGGCTCGGCGCGGTCTGGAGCGCAGGCAGGAGGGTCAGCAGAGCCACACAGTCTGTGGGTTGACGACAGGCGTCCCTAACCCCTAGTTTGGAACAGGCTCTCCCATAAAAAGCTGGTGGCTTGGTTTACCCAAGGCCCCTGGAAGGAAGGAGCAGCGCTGTGTCAGCAAGCGCCACTGAAGGTGTTGAGGAGGAAGAGTGTCCAGTGCAGGCTGCCGATGTCCAGAGAGCTGGGGAGCCCACCCCCAGGCAGGTCCCACGGGCTCTGTAAGCTGTGCAGCCAGGGCTTAGATGTCTGCAAGTCTCTCCAGTTGCAAGGGAATGGTATTTGCCTGGTATGTGGCTCCCCAGCAGAGACTGTGAGTTCAAGATGAAGCTAAGTGTTGTCTGTGAATGCTGCTACAGTCACTAGAAGTGCAATTATTTTAAGGTCCTAGGGCGTGAATGGGAAGAAGTGGCAGACAGGATTTGGAGATGATGCCACCTGACTGGGGTCTGCATGCACAGCCCATGATCTTATGCTCTGAACATCTTCACTTGGGTAGCACATAAGTCTTTTGGGAAGCTGAATGCACAAGGGACAAGTGACTGTAGTCAATGGCAGAAGGGCAGCTGGAAAACTTCAGGGACATGGCTGAAATCTGGGAAACCACTGATTGCCTAGGGATGGGGTTAGCTCTCTGTGTTGGGGCTCCTTCGTACTTGGACCACCTACCTGTAGGCTAAATGGCAGAAAGATGTGGCTGGGCCAAACGCAGCCTGGACTTGGTCTTTCACGACTGTAGCCGACTGTCTGGCTCTCCTAGATCAACGTGGGTCAGGAGCTACAAAGCTGAGAGATTGACCGAGGCACCGAGAAGTCACTGTCCTCCCGCATCGTCTGTGAGCTTCCCTGGTTCGTTCTTTACTCCCCTTCAGTATGTTGCTGTTTCTGTTATGAACCCTTCTGGACATAGGAGAACCTCAGGTTTCTCTGTCTCTGGCCTCGTGTTTTACCAATGAGCAGTCAACTGTTCATTCCTGGAGAAGAAATCACTTGTCACCATCTGCGTGTTGGTGCTTCTGTGATGCATTTTGTCCCTGGATCTTAAAGTATTTACAAGAAGGGGTTGAGTCTTGCTCTTCCTGCTGAACTGATGGAGAACTAAAGGGGGAAGAGTCATGGAAGGTCATCAACTCCATGGTGGTCCTGGCGAAACAAACCACAGTCGCCCAGCTGAAGGTAGATTAGCGCATCTACACAGGAAATGGTTGTTAAAAAGTCAAGGAAATAAAGCCAAAGCTTTAGTGCTTGTGCTGCAGTTTGCATGAACTGAATCCCTTTTTGCCCCCCAGGGCATCCATCGGCATGCCAATAACCGTTTGTCAAAGCCCCATTTTCCGATCGTTGTGGCTATGTTGGCAAGAGGTCTTTCACCTTCCCAGAAGCCCCCAGCACTGGCCCTGCCGGTCTCGGGGAGGTCACAGCTCTGCAGTCAAACCAAGAGCTTCACCAGGGAATGATGTTCTCTGCTTTCAGCCCCATGGAATCATGGAACAAGGTCGAACTTGTGAGTCGAGGAATCCCCACCTTTGGTTTGTAGACGCACCTGCAGGTTTGGGACGGCTGCCTTTGCCCACACCTTTCCTCCCATGGCAACGCAGAGCCGCTGAGCAACTCAAATTCCGTTACATAAAGTTTCAGAAAAACTTTGCAGCAAGCCTGCAGTGCACAGGCAAGAAAGTCCTGATTTTGACCGGGTCCCCCTCTGACGGGCCTCCCCACTCCACCGACACAGCAAACTGGGTTCTACTTTATTACAACTAATTAACCACTGAGAAGCGAAGTGTAAACAACCCAGTGCGTGAGAATCCAGGGCGGTTCAGCTGCAATAATAACCAATGCATTGCTGTGCGTGCCTTGCCGGGAGCAATAAAAGAGCGTTTCGGAGACAACTGGGGAAGGCAGCGCAGGCAATTAGGTACGGCGCTACTGCAGCACGCTTACAAAGCCTCGTGATTATAATGCAAATAAATATACGGCTCCTTATTTAAGTAAAGCAATTGCCTTCCCCGCTGCGTAATAAGCACGCGACACTTCTCTGCGGGGAGCCTATGCCAGGTTCATTCACACGAGCCAGGTCTTTCGCTGTCTCCCACCTTAGCCTGGTAGCTTGGGTGAGATGCAGACAGCGCTCTGGGCTGGAGCAAGCTGCAGAAAGTCTCTTTGCCCTCCGTCTTCTCTGGGACCGGGCAAGGAGCGGTGTGATGTGCCTGGCTTGTTGGTGCCCACGGACCCATCCAGGACCACGGCTCCTGCCCTGGTCTCCGTGGTCTGTCCCGCACAGCTTCTCCTGGGGGGTTTGTAGGGATGGAGGCTTTCTCAGTTTGTTGCCTGCTGTACGAGTTTGGACTCGAGGGATAAATAAAGGGCTGGAAAATACAAGCTCTGTGGTGCAAACAGCTAATGGAACCGACTCTGTTCAGCGTGGTGCGAGAGCGGGAGCAGTCCGGCTTGGGATTATGGCAATGTGAGACCGGCTGAGTAACACCCAGGAGGTGCAGGGCTTGGTGGCTCTGATGGGCTTGGTGTCCGGGAGCAGCCAGGAGAATACCTACCGGCACAGCAGCAGTGCACAGCACCCCTGGAGGCACGTGCTGTGCACCAAACCTCACGGGGATGGGCCGGGGCATGCCCTCCTGCATGGGTGCTCCCGCACAAAGACGTGCTGGTGATGGGAGCGAAGCGATGCAGGCCAAGGGGTGGTGTGATGGCTCTCTTGGAGGACCTGGGGAAACCACAGAGGCCCAGGGTTTTTTCTCGGTGTGGGGAGGGCACAGACCCTCTGTAGGGGAGGGGACGTGGAAGTTCACTGGGGATGGGGGCTGTTGCAAGAGGTTTGGCAATGTGACAAGCTGCCAAGGCAGGCCCATAATTCCCAACGCTGGGTGCAGTGAAGGCTGTGAAGTCCTTCCTGACACAAGGAGTTGAAGTTTTTAAAGTTCCTCCCACTTTGGGGAAGGGGGGGATCTTTTCGGTACACAAAGTCATGGCCAGGCACTGCAATTCCCCCTGCAGGGATGGGTGGATTTGTAAAGGCAAGGATTCCTGAGGGTGCCTCGGGGCAGCAGCAGGCAGTCTGCGGAGCTGCTGCTATCATCTGCCTCATTTCTGCTGATGTCTGGTTTGCTGCATGGCCAGCTCTGATGAACTGAGTGAGAGTTTTCTTAAGCCCTGAGCTCCTGGAATCAAGGGATTATGGAGGTCATGTAAGCTTTTACCCATGGGGCTGCAGAGCTAGGTTTGAAAACAGCGTCTCTGATGGCTCAGACATGAGAGGCGACTTTCAAAGGGTGCAAAACCTCGTTTGTCATGGCCTGACAGGTCTCATGAACATATCATAAGCCACACGTGGTTGTTTTCCTCCTCGCACAGCCCTTCAGGGGGGTCTGTCCCGCTCCCTGATGCTCTGGGATCCCCTGTTCCTGCCACAGCTCACCAGCCTGCTAGCCTGGCATCCAGCATCACGGAGAAGCGAGATAGCGTGGCAGTGCCACTTCATGGGACCCCGACCTGCTTGGCTTCCTCGGACTCTTGGGACACTGAGAAATGAGAAACCTGATTTGTCCTCTCCTCTCCGGCAACTCTTCCCCTGGCATGTTAGGAGCAGAAAAATCTACCTTTGTTCAAATCCTTCCCCAAGTGCGCTCTTCTTGCGGAGATGGGGGACAAGAAGTCTGGTAGCTGGGTTGTGCCCGCTCCTCGCTCCCCCCGGGGCTACGTGCACCTCTGTCCTCGCAGTCTTCCCCCCTTACACCAGTTTTCTCTTACTTGTCCGCTGTGTCCCCTCTCGTGCTGTGACTGTCTTTGGTTGTTGTGGATTCTTGGGGTGAGGATGTTGGCAGAGAATATCCCATCCTGCAGGCCTGGGTCTTTAAACCCAGTGGCTGCAGCAAGCCAGGGTGATGACCCCCAGGCCTTCCCTGCGTGCAGGGATGCCAGGTCCCGTTTTACCACCGGGAATTAGTGCTCGTGTAAAAGCTGAGTTCTTGCTGCCCGTGCTGATGAGGGTGTTGGAGGACAACCAGTCCATGTGAGCATCACTGCTCAGGCTTGGTGTGTCCTGTGCTGCCCATGGGAACCGGCTGCTCCACCAAACCGGTAACGGTGGTCCCCAGACGGTGTGTTATCAGCGGTGGCAAGGTGGACATTCCCTACCCCTTAGGGCCACTGCGTCCTGAAATGGCCAGCCTCCTTCCACCCTGCCTGAGGCATTTTGAAGGGCTAGGGTTTCCAGGAATGGATGGCACTGCATCGGTATATCTGGGCCAGGAAATTCAGGGCCTTGTTAACCTGCTCCGTGCCCAAGAGGCAGCCCTCCTTCCTCGCTACCTGCTGAGCTGTGCAGCAGGAATACAGGCAAATCCCTCCTGCCTTGGCAAAAGGAAGTTTGCACCCCAGACCCTGTAATGGTCCCAGCAGAGGGGGCTTTGGGGCTCCACTGAGCCTCTGCCCAGGCATGGCAGTGATGTTGGGGGGTCCACCTCCTCCATGAAACCAGGGAGCTGGCGTCTGTTGGACAAAATGGGCTGAATGTCTCTGGATTGGGGCATCTGTGAGCTGCAGATAGCTGGGAGCTGGACACGTGTGGCTGGCGGTGGGGGCTGTCAGGGCACGGTCGCTTTGCTTTCCCTGTTCTCTGCTGGTGGAGGTGGGGTACAAGGCTGTATCTCTCTACCTGTCCTCACTTTTGCTGTAAGCAATTCCATGGACTGTGGGGTGTGCCTCAGTTTCCTCACCTAGAAAGAGTGAGATGTTTTGTAAAGTGCATTGGGCAGTGGCCAGACTCCACGTTCATGGCTCTGCCATGTCAGGCTCACACGTGCCTTGCTGCCTCTGTGCTGGAGCCTCTACCTCCCAAGGTCCATTTCCAATCTCTCCTGGGCTGTGCGCCATTCTGCAAGGCTGGGGGTGGCTGTCGCTGGCACCCAGCAGGAGCCATGACTAACAGGAGCTGGATTTGGGCATGCACAGGTACAGCAACTCCTTAGCTGGCACGAGGAGCTTGCTCACCCCAATGCACCCCCGGAATTCATCTCACGGAAGCGCAGTCTGCAGCCAAGTGAGGCCAAGCTCCTTAGGAGAGGCGCTGGGCACGGCCGTGACGCTGACACCGGGTGTCCACGCTGAGACAGCCGCAGCGAGGAGGTGCGGTGGGTTAACTTCAACCCGCAGCTACGCTCCTATTCTTGCACTTGCTCATCACCTTCCCCTGCAGGATGGGGAGAGGGTCAGAAGAGCAAAAGCAAGAAGGCTTGTGCATTGAGATAAAAGCAGTTTAAGAAGTGAAGGAAAGAGAAAAAAACCCCACCAAGTGATGCAAAAGCAATCACCCACCACCTCCCAGCAGCACACCCATGCCTGGCCAGTCGCTGAGCAATGGCTACCTTGAAAGACCAAACCCACTATTTTTTATTTTTTTTTTTTTTTTTTGTGCTGAGCATGACGTCATACGGTATGGAATATCCCTTTGGCCAATTCAGGTCAGCTGTCCCAGCTGTGTCCCCTCCCAGCCTCTCGCCTACCTCGCTGGGGAGGGACAAGCAGAGAAAGCCTTGGTGCCGCGCAGGGCTGCTCAGCAGCAGGTACCGCATCGGTGCATCGCCAGCGCTGCTCCAGCACCGACCAAACCACACCACGTGTGCTGCTGAGAAGGAGGTTAACTCCTGCAGGCGAAGGAAAAGCAGCTCAGCGTTCCCCTCATTTTCACCCGCATCACGGCGTGACGTGCCTGGTTCGGACAAAGCAAAGGAGAGCAGCGTGCGCTGGAAGCAGGGGCGCAGGCTCCACCCGAGAAACCCGGGGTACTTTAGGCAGGTCCATGAAGCCTGGTCTATTCCAGGAGGGACTGAGCCCTCCCAGCTCCCCAGGGCTCCCAGCACAGCGGGTGTTGCTGGATTTGACTGGGATGAATTCTCCCAGTGTGGGTACACTAGAATGAATGCCCCTGCACTGAAAGCCAAACAGAGCTGGGATTGCTGAGCCACCCGTGCTTACCTGGAAGCCAGGCTTGTAGGCTGATGCATTTCCAGCCTCCTGTCGTGCCTGCGATGCTCTGCCCGAATCCCACAGGCTAGCTATAAAGGTGCTCGGAGCCTCCCCTGCCTGGACCTGTGTCCTTCACCTTTTCCATCCCCCTCAGGGGAGAGAAAACTGTTTGTAGGCTGCCTTGCACTTCTAGGGTGCTTCATCTGTGAAAAGAAATGCTTATGTTACAGCATATGAATTGCTCCCTAAAAGCTGCTGCTTTTTCTCCACTATAAAAGGGATCAAGGACATTTGCTGCTGACATCCAAACTTAGATTAAATGGCCTCGATCTCAAGGATTTTCGTGCTTTTGAAGTAGCCATAATTGGAGCACTCAAAGGGAGAGATAACCTGCAGATTAATTCCATCCTGGCAGTGGATCCAGTAGTAGGTGTCAGATGCAAACATCTCCGGTCCAGAGGTCTGGCTTTTTTACTGGGGCATGACCAAATTAAGGGTTGGCTGGGCCCCTGGGATCGCTCATCATAAAACTCTGCCTTTTTCAGCTCTAGAAGGTGGTAATAAAACTGGGAACCGGGCAGGTTATACCACAGAAGGGTCCCGAGGGCCTATAATCACAGCATCCATTCCTGCCTCTTCTCTTGCCTCCTAGCTCCAAGTGGAACAGTGCAAGCAATTACCTTGACAGTATTTTCTACATTTCCCTTTTTGGTCCAGGTTTGCTTCTGGAGATGCCAAGCTGAGCTGCAGTGAGGACGACAAGGAACATTTTCAATTCAAAGACATCAGGGATGGGTTCAGCTCGACCTTTGAGAAGATCGTTGAGTCTGACCTTATGAAGGGCACATACTACAGCAGCTTGGACTCGTTGGATGTCCTCTCTCTCACAGATGAGACAGACAGCTGTGTCAGCTTTGAGGCCCCACTCACCCCATTGATCCAGCAAAGGGCCAAGGAAAGCCCAGAGCTCTTGGAGCAGAAACTGGTAGCCCAGCAGAGAGAAGCCCTTCACCACATGGCTGCTGATAAGCAAGAGCAGGCAGCAGCGAAGCTGGTGGAGGGGGATTTTGGGAGCCCTCTCAGGCACTCAATTACCAGCAGCAGGTCAGAGAACGTGCTGAGCCGGTTGTCCTTGAAGAGTATCCCAAATGGGTTCCATGTGGAAGGGTCGGAGGAAGATGCCACCAAGATCATTAACTCCATCAGGTAAGGCTGGGAATGCGTGGGGCAAAGGGATCCTTGTCGCATGGGGACCCAGTCCAGGGGCAAGGCTCAGAGGACATGATAGAGATGGAGCTGCTTTTTTTCCACTTGCTCTTCCTCTCATGTGCTGTCATGGCAGAGAGGCCAAACACCAACAGGAGAAACTTCCCTACCCATCGCTTAGGACTGCAGCTGGGGACCAAGGTCTCATGGCATTAAACCAGCCAGTCCCCAGTGGGCCTCTGTCTGAGTCCTCCCTGTTCTCAAACCCAGGACCCCAAACTGCAGGCGAGCTACAGGTAGGAGCCCTGCGAGCCCAAGAAAAGCCGAGGCTCATCACTTTGGGTTCACATTTGCGCTGGAGGGCACCACCATTCGTCTGGCTGCTCACAGATCCCGTCTGTCCTTACAGCAGACAAAGCCAGGGCTCCTCTGGGCAGACCACTGCTCATCTCCCTGACATCTGCAATAGCAGATAGCACCCTTGGTGGGGTGGGGGCAGTCGAGCACACCCCCAAGTGTGCTCTGAAGTGCAGGGAAACCTCAAGGTTTCACTTGGGTGCCCCTGTAGAGGCCTCCCCAAAGGTTCTTCTGTGGGCAGTGAAGAGATCAGCAGGGACTTCATCCTCTGGACCAGCTCAGACCCCAGGAGGCAGCAGCTCATCTGCAGGGAAGTTCCTTGCCTGAGGAAGCCAGGGGATGAGCAACCAGGTCATGGGAGAGCTGGAGCGAGACCGTATGTCCAGCCAGGCCTTCCATGAGTCACACTGCCCAAAAATGTGCTAATGTGTGCCATAATGCTGTAACTCGCCTTGGGCAAGAAAATAAGGAGCCACAGCCCCACCTGCGTGGTGCCAGTGGGGCTGCTCAGTCTGTAGGGTCAGCTGGCCACGATGCCACCAGCCAGCAGCTGGGGGCAGAGAAGCCCACCAGCGGCAGCAGGTCTGCCGTCGGTCCCGCTGGCATGATTTGTGTAAGTGTGGTTTCTCATCCTCAGCAAATAATCAGAACTGAAAAGAATAGCTTCTATCCCTAGGATTTCCTAAATTTCTGCAGCTCTGAAAGAGCTTGGTATCCCTTTCCATGTCAGTGGAGAGAGAGGAAGCTTAACAAGCTGTCGAGGCTGCTTGCTTTGAAGAGATGCGTCCTTATTTCTCAGGGAGAAGTCACCTTCTTTCCAGTCTTTTTCTACAAATTTGAAATTCAGCTGTACTATTTAATTTCACCTGAAATGAAGGAGGGCTTGTCCAATGTCCCGTTCACAAACGTGGTGGTGGTGTTGTTGTTTCACACTTTTTGGTTGGGACAAGAAGAAATCAGAAAGTGGCATCTGCTGTGGGTCTCACCAAGCCACGTTTCTGCTCAGTGAGTTGTTTCTTGTTTCTGCGTAGCGATGCCAGCTTGAAAGATGCGCTGTCAGACTCCGACTCGGACATGGGCAGCACAGAGCAGCTTGACCAGGGCAGCACGGACACCTTGGCCAACGGCTGCAGGGCGGATAGCGAGGCTGCCAAGAGGCTGGCCAAGCGCCTCTACAACCTCGAAGGCTTCAAGCGCTGCGATGTGGCACGCCAGCTCGGGAAAAAGTAAGTGGGTCTGTGGGTTGCAGGCAACCCTTTGAGGGGGTTGACTGAGATGGCAGCATTGAGCATGGCCAGCAGGAACACAGCCGTGGTGGGGAGGGCCTGGGGGAGCACTGGTCATGCTGGGAGGACAGGACAAGGCAGGAAGGGACAAGCCTGCTGTTAGAAGGGCTTGCTGGATGGGGTCAGGGCTGTTGAAGATCCTTCCAGTTGAGGCTGGTCCAAGTCCAATGCCCTTGCAATCTGAATCCTACAAGTTGCTTGGGTGTATTGGGCGTTAACCGCCCCAGGCTGCTGCCCACCAGAACCAAGGGCTTCCTGTGTTTGGTAGGAGCCCAGCAAGACCTCTCCTAAAGCAATCCCCAGGCTAAAGGGATTGGGATCCAGATCTGGATCTCCACTGGGCTCCCTGCCAGTCCCCAGGTTTTTAATGTCTGCACCCCAAAATCTTCTTGCTGCAGTGCCTCCAGACCCAGTCTGTAGAGATCGCATGAAGGGTTTGATGGGGAGCCAGGTACACAAGCACCTCAGCTGGTAGACTTGCCTGGGTAAAGCAGACGGGAAATAAAAAGTGTTTATTCAGGAGTGGGAGAGTTACAGAGATTTCTAAGAGACAGAGTAACAGCAAGGAGTGTAGCAGTAACAGATTATTTTAGGATGCCAGTGGGTGTGAGAACACCAATCCCCACCATCCTTCTCCTGGATCAGATATAACCTGTGTTGCTGGGGTTTTTTTTATGTCCTTGAAATGTCTCACTCCTGTCCGGATCAGCAGGACACAACCATCCTTCACCAAATACCCAAGCTTTCGGTACCAAGGATCTTCTGTGACTCCCAGCTTAGTCCTGGGACAGATGGAGCCCATGAATGATCTCCTAGAGAGGCTTTTGGTGTCACTGGGCAGCATCCTTGTTCTTCTCTTTTGCTGTGGTCCTTGCAGCAGGTGCACTGCTGGTTGCTGCTGCCCCAGGTCCCGCATCCTTCTCCTTTCTTGCAAATTTGCCGTGCCAGCTCACCGCGTGGGGGAAGTTTCACGTGATTTGGTCTCTTGGGGTGCATCTGAGTGTGCCCCTTTGCTGGTTCCTGCAGTCCTCGCTTGCACCTGCAGTCCTCACACCTTGGAAAGCTGTTTGGTGACCCACATTTGGGAAGTGACACAGCCTTTAAAAGAAAACTTTTGGTTTGGTCAGCTGGGTTTTTGTCCTCTGAATCATCTCCCAGCACAAGAACGAGATAGAGCTGCAGGCTCTTGGACCAGGCAGGTGGATTTGCAGAGCAGGGAAGGAAGAAGGATGAGGATCGGTGTGTTTTAAGTTGGTCTTGCTCACTTAAGACAACGTAAGCCCAACCTGCAGTGTTGGGAGCAGGCTAAGTTTCAGTGATGCTTTCAGGCCAGCTCCATGTAGGAGGTGGACCTGCTAGGAGGGTTGTTCAAAAAGTAAAATCTCATTTTAAAAATTTTTAACTCATTTTAAACTCTTTTTTTTTTTTTTCTTTGTGAACATTGGCAATTTTCTCAAAAAAACCTAAAACCCCAAGCACACCCAAACTCATTCATCATTGTCAAACAAGTAGAAAAGGCTTGATGAACAGGGAAGTGGAGGTTGGGTATCTCCAAATAGTTCCTTTCCAGCTGACACAATTCTGTGAAGTTAACCTCAAATCCACAAGTTACCTTCATCTCTCTGAAGAGCGTGTGTTTTGGCAACTGAACTCTCCATGGAAGAGTCTTGCCCCTGGATTTGTCTGTGGTGTTGTCTCTGCTTCATCACCACCCATGGTCACCGGTCTCTTGCTGGATGGAGGTCGAACAGTCTCAGCTGCCAGACCATGAAGACGGCAGTGCCAGGCACTCCCTCATGGGAAGCCAAGAGAGCTCTGTGCTCACAAGACCAGGCGGGCAGCCGAGCACCGTTTCAGCATGGCAGTGCACTGAGGACCGGGGCTCTGGGCAGTGTGGCATGGGCACACAGCACATTTCCCTCCCCTGGAGACGTGGTGGGTTTTACTTAGCCAAGCTTCTTATGGACAATCTTTTTTTGACCGAGGTGACTGGGGCACAAGAAGGATCCTGGACAACACGTGCTTATCTCGGGAGGAGAGTGTGATTCAGGCTGTAAGGCAGCGCACATCTGTACACTCCCAGCCACAGGGAGCGAAGCAGGGAGAAAAGGGGAGTTACCCCGGGGGGCTGGTGACCCAGACGGGTCTCAGTAAGCACTTGGGGTGCCTGGACCTTCCCGGGCCAGGCAGGGGGAGGCAGCGTCAAGCTGGGGCGTGAAGGTGAGAGGAGGTCTGCAAGGGTGTGTACGTGTCCCCTTGGGAAACGCCTTGCTGTCCTGGTGGGGATGTCCCTGGTGTCAGAGCTGCGTGGTGGAAGCGTCGCCCCCTCCTGCAGGAGGGGCTGGGACTGTCACGGAGGAGGCCATTTCTTGGATGAGGAAACCACAGTGAACACCTAAGCCCACCTTAGTGCAGGCCACGGTCTTGCCCTGGCCAGCGTTGGAGCTCGGTGTCCCCAGCATGCCTGGGGTGTGTTAACTGGCTCTGGAGCTCAGGGAGAGGGGTCCCATCAATGTCACTGACCCCTGGCCAGACATGGGAGCTGTCTGCCTTCAGGTGTCCCGCAACGCTGCCTGGTTCCCTCGGCAGAGCTGGCAGTCCCTGCCTGGAGCTTTTCCAAGCAGAGAGGAGCCAAGAGGCACAGGGGAAGGCGTGATGGGGACCGGGCTGGGGACCGGTGGCACCACAGCAGCTGGCACGGACCGCCTGTCCTGGGGGGCACAAATTCCCTATGGACCCCTGGCCTTCAGCAAGACCCAGTAAGCTGAAGGACAGGCAGCAAGGACTGCCTACCTTCCCAGGCGGCCCCGGTGGGAGAGTGGGGAGAAGGGGAGCTCCCACCCACCTCCACCCTGCCAGGCTGTAGATAGAATTGGGAGAGTAAATCAGGGTGTAGCTCCCAGTGTCGGCCATGGAGATATCTCAAGAGCAATGCAGCCTACCCAAGGTCTGTGCTGGGCTATAGATGTGCCGAGTCTTTTGGCTCTAGGGAGCCTTGGGCACGGCCCATCCCTCAAGCCCAGCTGGAGTTGAGCGTGGGGAGTCGGTCACCGTTCTCCGATGGCTGCGGTGCTGCAGCACGTGGCAGTTGTCGCTGTGTGCCCAGCGCCCAGAGCGCCGAGCGGGTTCCCAGGACACCTGGTAAGTAGGTGTCCAAAGAGAAGGGATCAGACCTTTTCTTCTGGGAGACTGCAACTGCATGTGTGAGGTGGGACCTGGCCTGTGGAAGGGAGAGTGCTGCCTAATTCCCAGCACCGGCACAGCCAACGCAGGGGGTCTTCTGCGGACTTCGAGCCAAGAGGAGGCCTGGGGCTGGCTTGGTTCTGCTCGTTTTTTAGCACAGGGGTGAAAATGTGGTGACATCTCCTTTCCCAAAGGTGTGGTCATCTTCTGCATCTTGTATCACCTTGCTGTGAAGTTGTAGGACAACTGGAGAAGTCTCCCTGGGAAGCTGGCAGGAATCTGCACGTTGTGGCACTGATTCACACAGACTAACCCGGGGGGCACGAGGCCATGTTCTTTCCCAGAGCTAACAATTCCAAACGGTGAGATTGTTTTATGAGCATGAGGCCTTGTGGCTTCATACAGCTTTGAAACAGTCTCCTACACGAAGTCCAGCACCCACGCCTATGTCCTGCCTCTTGAAACTCAGCCGGGACCTCTCCCCTGGAGCCGTCATGCTTCCCTGCCTGATCCCGCTGCGTCGTGCTTCCGAACACCACCCATGCCAGAGGCTTTGCAGCATCCACCTCACAGCAGGAGATGAAACAATACCATAGGAAAAGTGATGACTTCTGCCTGTAACATGTCCCAGGGTGAAACTGGATGTGCAGCGCTTAGCAACATGCTTTTCGTTTTGTGGGGAGAAGGAGAAGGAATTGTACGTGGCAAAGGCTGAGCATCCTGAGATCATCTCCCATTCCTTGCCAGCGTTCGTTGGTTGTTCTTGCACTTCTGCTACCTGAGTTGTGTAGGCAGAGGAAACCAACAGCACCCATTCTGTAGGCAGCACGTCTCCAAGCATCCTTCCAAAAGGTGGTAGGGGAGCGGTTTCTGGAGAAGCACTCAGTGATGAGCAGGGCCAGAAGCTCCGCTGAGCTCTCCTGCTCCAGTTCCCGGGGACATCCATCCGGCACGCGAGCAAGGTGCTGTGGCGAGAGGGTGGGATGGGAGCCAGCGTGGAGCGGAGAGCAGGGATACTGCAGTAGGAGGAGGGGAGACATCCAGCAATGGGAGAGGAGTAGGTGAGAGAGAAGGTGCCCAATGAGCGCAGGAGGTCCTCATGGCCCCCTCCTCCCCCTTGGTTTGGGAGGAGGCTCTGCCTGGCCAGCGGCACAGCAGAGGGGGCACTGGGGGCCCACATCTCTCACCCTAAGGCGCCTAGGGCTGGCAGCCACAGCGCGGGGCTGTGGGCATTTTGGGGCCCTTTGGAGGTCTTTCAGCAGCATTTCAAGCCAGGAGAAAGTCCCCCTGGGTCTGGGATCACGTCCGCAGTGTCTCGCTGGGAGTTTGGGCTGGCCAGGAGGCAGCAGCCTGCTGTTCCTCTTGTAGACAGCGTCTTCTTCCCTGATGAAAGGGCTGACTACTCCCTCTTTAATTACAGTAACGAATTTAGCAAGTTGGTAGCAGAGGAGTATCTCAGCTTCTTTGACTTCACTGGCCTGACCCTTGACAAAGCACTCAGGTGAGCTGGTCTCTGGCACCCCCCGCGTGGGGCCTGGGCTGGACGGAGCGGAGCAGCGCGGTGGGTTTCTCCTCCGGGCTTCCCGGCGCCACGGAGGCTGTCCGTGCGACAGGAGCAGGGACTGGGGGGGAGCTCCAGGTCGTCATTTAATCTTTGCTTTGGTGTCACCTTTGGCACAAGCTACGGCCACCAAAAGTGGGTTTTGACAGAAGGGGCGCAACCTGCCTCCCGTGGTGGAGAGCAGCTTTCCCAGGAACCCCATCCCGTACGAAACCAGAGCAAGTGGGAGCAACTTCTTCCCTGGGGACAGACAGCCCATCCTGGCGTGCCGTCGAGCCAGAGGTGGGTCAGATCTCAGCTGACGGCATCTTCCCCTGCACAGCTCAGAGCTGGCTCCGTGCCTTCTGCACGGCACCTGCGGGGGGCGCAGGCTGGGGGGAGGACAGGGGCCTTCCTAGCTGCTCTGAGGACCCCGTCCGTCTCCCTCCTTAGCGTGACGCTGCCCAGCAGATCGATCCACAACATCTTTAAGTATGACTTTCTCTTTGCAGGACATTTTTAAAAGCGTTCCCGCTGATGGGAGAGACGCAGGAGCGGGAACGGGTGCTGATTCATTTCTCCCGGCGATACTGCCAGTGCAACCCAGAGGAGAGCACGTCTGAAGGTACCGCTGCCTTCCCCTGTCTCTGGCGCCCATTGCACCCTCATGGTGTCACAGAGCCCGAGTGTAAAACCAACCGTCCTCATCCGGTCCTGAACAGCACCCACTGGGCAGGCGAGGCTGCAGCTTCTCCCTTTCTCTGGGATCCTGCCCTGCTGATTATCCCTGCCCTGGGAGGGACTGGGGACACTGGGTGCTGTACAGCCCCACCCTGAGAAAGCCAGATGAGTCCCCTTGGGATCAGAGGGTCTCTGTGTGGGCTCCCAGGGAGCTGTGTCCTCTCCAGCGGGTATGAGCTGTGCTGAAGACAAGGTCCTCAGCCGTAGCCTGGATCCATGGCCATGCACCAGGGGAGGTGGTGAGTGGTGCTCAGGGGGTGCAAACTGCTGCAGTCATGGCTTGCAAAGTGGCTGCTGGCAGTGGGCAAATGGGTGGCTGGTGCCAGCTCAGCCCAAGACCTTGTCCGTTGAATGGAATAAGGCATTTCCATGCAGATTGAGGAATGCTCTTGCCTTGCCAAGCACGTGAGTTGTGTTCCTTGCATCTACAATTGCAGCAGGAGAAAGCAGAGCTGGGTAAAATTCTGGGCTCACTGGAGCTGCAGATTTTGTTAGCTACTTTCAGCCCCTCCCCATTATTTCTTTTAAGTAGATAGAGATTCTTCTGACATTTTTAAACGGGAAAGGTCATTCCTGGGACACATGTGCACACACACACACACATCCAGACGTGAGCACGTCCACGTTCACACTTACATGAATGCCTCTACCCACCTGCTGACGGGCATCTAGAAATGCCCCATGGGTAGAAATCAGGCTGCTGGCTGCCCAGCAGCTCCAGCTCTCCCTCCTCCACCCCCTCAGCACGCAAGATGCCACTTGTGTCCGAGAGCTCCTGCTCGTCTCTGTCTTGCAAGCTTCCCAAAGAGCAGCAGTGATTAGCGTCACTTGAACCCTCCGGTCCCTCTGCCAAGCTAACGGGACACAAGCTGTTCTCAGAACAGAAGGACCTCTTACCAGTGGTATCCCAATAAAGCAAAAGCATGCACTAGATGCACGATGATTTGAGAAAGCTATTGCAATCTCTTTCCCACTCTGCTCAGCGCTGGCCAGGCCCCACCTGGGATCCTGTGCCCAGTTCTGGTCCCCGCTGTACAAAAAGCTGTGTCCAGGCTGGAGGGGTCCAGAGCAGGGCCACCAAGGTGACCCAAGGGCTGGGAAGCCTCTCTCAGCCGTATGGGGATGGGCTGGGAGAGCTGGGTTTGTTCAGCCTGGAGCAAAGGAGGCTCAGAGGGATCTCATCTCCACGTACCAGTACCTAGGGGTGGGTACAGGGAAGATGGAGACTCCCTTGTCACGAGGAGTCCCATGGAGAGGACAAGGGGGAGTGGGCACAAGTTGCTCTGGGGGAGATTCTGACTGGACAGGAGAGGGAAATGTTTCCCCATGAGAACAGTCAACCCTTGGAATAATCTCCCCAGGGGAGGGGTTGACTCTGTCACATTGGACACGTTCAAGCCTCAGCTGGACAGGGGGCTGGGCCATCTTGTCTGGACTGGGCTCTTGCCCAGAAAGGTTGGACCAGGTGATCCTTGAGGTCCCTTCCAACCTGGGATTCTGGGATTCTATGATTCAGGAAGCAGTTTGTTCTTGTTGCATCCAGCCTAAACTTGCAAAGGATGTTCCACCAAGACAAAATCTGAGCCACTGTGTATTATCTAGATTTCTAAAGAAACACCTCTGGCTGCAATGGTCTATTGGCGTAGAGGCATGACAGAGTCAAGGCAGCTTTGTCTGGAGATAATCAGGTGTCTGAGAAGGTCTTAAAGCCCTCTAAGACATTTCAGGGCATTGCTACGTGCTGATTCGGGAACTCCTCCACTGATGGAGACATGGCTGTTGCAGCACCAAGGGTCACTTCAGCCTGTATGATGGGATGCTGCAGACGAGGGTGGCAGGACCTCTGACCACTGAGTGGGGTGGCTTTTTTTTCTCCAAGAGAGTGGTGTCTTGGACACGTTATTAGTGCTTTCCTGTAGTGATGAAGCCCAGGCATGGAAGAACTATATGGTTGTGTTGTGACACTGAGCAGACAGAAAAATTGAATGCAACCGAGCCAAGCAACAGCAAGAGAACAGCAGGTTTGGGGACACTGGCTCTACCCTGGGGCCATGTGGGACATGGTTTACCTGATCAAAGTGATAGAGTAAAGCCAAGTGAAGATGTCAGCCCAGAACCTCCCACAGAGGCTCCAAAAGACTGGGAAGGCATGTTGTCCTAAGCCCAAAACTGCTTCCTGTGAAAGTGAAGGAAGCATCTTTCTTAGGAATTGATTCTGTCTTGAAGGGGGCTGTCCATCACACAGTGTCCCCAGGACTGTCAGCTCTCGTAGAGAAATACATGATGTCCCCCGAGAAACCCTTCCTTCCTCGGAGACCATGGTTCTTCCACGAAAGGGAGAAGCTCATGTGCTCAGTTGCCTTCGTCCTGGGCTTGTGTGTTTGGCTGCCTTTACCTGGCTTGTTCAGAGCATGGGGTGCTCAGGGCTTGTCACTATTCCACGCAAACGGCGCCTTTTTTTAGTGGCTGCGCGGGATGGGGACAGGCCACAGCTGGCTCTCCATGGCTGCACGTCTGCCCCCGCGAGAAGAGACCACCCTCCCCTCCCCGGCCAGGCTGGGGACTAAGGCACAGCCTCACCCTAGGGCACCAGTTCACAGGGCAGCAAGCACAAGAGAAATAAGCCAGGAGCCTCACGTCACGTCTGGCTTGGTCTGCGGAGCAGCCCACCCGCGTGAGCACACCAAGCCGTGCCCAGAGCAGGGCCAAAGACCAAGGCTGCCGTCCCTCTGCCCCTGCCCTCTCCCTGGTGCTCGCTAGCCCTTTTGCCGGGTCCTTGCAAGGACCAGTCCATGTGCCAGAGCCCGTTTGCACCTCACCGACGTGAGGTGGTGCGTGGAGTCTCTTGACCTTGAACAGCTTCAGGACACCGCATGGTTTTGAACTAACAGCAAGCCACCAGGCTACCTGGTACAGAAGAGGGTGCTGTGCTGCCTCAAATGGAAGGAAAGCTGCATCGGAGTTTATTAAGTCGGAGAATGAAAAATGCTGCGCTCATTTGCAGTAATAACGTTTGTTGAACAAACTCAGGAGCTTACAGGCTGCCTGGGAATGATGGCTAAAGACCTGGGGACAAACCCTGGAGGTGACGGTGATCAACGGGGGAAACTAGCTCTGGCTGCCAGGGTCTCTGCCCCGTTCTGCAATGGCATTGGCACAAAATGGATGTGGAGGAAGGCTCAGCAAAGTCTGGTCTTTAGAAATCTATTGATAAAACTGCTTTAAAGCCAATTACCTGACCAATGTTTCAGGAAAAGGTTAAATCTGAAGGAATTAGAGGATTATTTTTTAAACTACCTTGCGCAGCTGAAAGAAACGGGTACTCTTTAAGGTCCCTAGACATAGCAAATTAGCCTTGGTTTTGCAATGGGGGGGCTGGAGGAGGCGGCAGACATCAAAACTGCGTGGGAAGGGGAGTCACCGTAGCCATCTGGCCGTTGTGTCTTTCAGATGGGATCCACACGCTCACCTGTGCCCTGATGCTGCTGAACACAGACCTGCACGGCCATGTAAGTCGTACCCAGAGATGCATCCTTCCTTTTTTCCTTCCCGGTGTAGAAGTCTGTCCCCTTATGTAGGGTGGGTTGCTGGAAAGTGGAGGTAGGTTGGCAGAGAGTACTCTGACCACCTCCAGGGGGAATTTTGGGTGCCAGGCCCTGACCTGGGGACAGCCCTCTTCCACACTCAAGCCCAAGGCGTATCTCCTGCTGCATCACTGATCTCACACGGGCACAGGCAATGCACCTTTCTTCCCAGGACCTGCTGCATGCACCAGCCCTGTCCCAGGAGCTCTCTTGGAGCTTCACCACCAGCCTCTCCGGACATGGCAAACAGCAGCACCAGTTGTGCTTGTGGTGCAGACACCTGAGGCTCCCCTCATCCCAGAAACCACGGCAAGGGAGTCAGTGGTTTCACACAGGTCCAGATTTGATCTTTCCTTCCCAAAATACAAAGTCAGTCCCAGCTGTTCCTTTTCCCCAAGAGGTCATAGGCAGCCGCTGGAGAGTTCCCTAGCACAGATGCCTCTGGATGAATAGCAGGGTGAGCAGAGCTCAGTGCCCAAAGGCGCGGTTGGAAAACAGCAGAGGGGGTTAAGATCTCTCTCCACCTTTTAGAGGCTTTTCCAGGCAGCATTGGTTGAATTCGTTCCTAAAATGTCAAGCAGAGTGTAGAGAGAAGAGCAGAGTGGGAGGAAAAATAACTGCAGAGGGGAGAAGGGTCTGGGCGCAGGGGACAGCACTGGGACGTTCTGCACCCTTGGAGACCCCTGCCTGGGAGGATGCACAGCCCCCGTGCCCTGCTCAGTTCTGTGCAGGGCTGTAAGCGCCACCAGCCCAGGTCTCCTCCCTGCTCTCCAGCCTTACGGGGCAGGCACGGAGCGTGGCTGTGAGCCTCAGGGGGCTGTGCCCCCTTTACAGAGGCAGAGGGGCTCCTCAAGCCTCGGGTCACTGCAGTACCTTCTGTCCTTGCCCCTCTGAGAGCTTGGACCTGGAGCCACAGACTCCCCAGAACTTGTGTGAAGATGGAGGGAGCGTGGGGAGCCGGCTGGTTATAGCAGCCCGTGCATGTGAAACCCACACACCCTTTTTCTGCCCCACAATCCCATGATTTCCAAGCTGCATCATCAGCATCCTCTTCTGCCTCCAGCTGGTAGGAATTTGTTGTGCATCTGCAGAGACTTGCCCTGATTTTCTCTTCATTAGCCTTTGGATGAGGGGACAGGAGGCCATAACCTAGCTCTTTTTTTTTTTTTTTTGCATACTGGTTTATAATCACCTCTGAGAGGAGCCTTTCTCTGAGGGGGGTGGGAAGAGGACAGTGCATGAGTGCTCTCCACCTATGATGGCAAAGATGCAAAGGCCACCAGCTTCACTGGTACCATCCTGACAGCCCCCCGGGGCGACCCCCCGTCACTAGAGCACAGACGCTGCTTTCACGACAGTGGCAAAGTCTGAGCACAGCCGTCAGTGAAGGCAATGACTGGTCTCCGCAAGAGCGTCCTTTCCAGATGTGCACGGTGGCCTGCACCAAGCTGGTTACAGCTGCTGCGACCTCATCCTTTGGAGACCAGGGGGGCTGTGGCCAACGTTTCACCGGCCACTGGGTCCCTCCCACCCAGGTGGCCGCCCGTGGCGTGTCTCGGCCAAGTGTCTCTGCGCACGGCGGGACAGCGGCGGGGACGGCTTCTGGGGGGGCTCACACAGCATTCATCCTTCAGCCAAGGCGGCTGGAGCCAAGGAAATATTTTCATCAAAGCATTTCCTGAAAGAGCAAAAGCAGCATTGGGGCAGCAGGCAAACCGTGCAACTTCACTCCAAAATAATCTTATTTTGTCTAGTCTTTTTAATTAAAAAAAAATCCAAAATAAGTCTCTGGGAAGACAGAAATTATTGAAGAGGCCAAAAAAGCACCCTGAGCCTCCAAAACCTTACCATTTCTGTTTTTCATTGACAAGCTGGCTGAGAGGCCTGGTAGGAAGAAATTATCTGTGTTGTCTAAGCAAAGAAAAATAAATAGCTTTCTTTTGACCAGGTGTAGAAATGCCTGAGCTTTTCTTTGAAAAATCTTCTCTTTATTTTTCCGCATGTGTAACATTAATTTCTTCTTCTCCTTCTCCTCCTTTTTTTTTTTTTTTTTTCCCCTTCCTTCTGCTCCTGGAACCTCTCTTTCTGCTCTTTAACCCTTTACCAGGTGGTAAGTGCAGTCATTCTAGTGTTTTGCTTTAAAGCACTGGCATTTGACTTGTTTTTTTCTGTGTTTTAAAAAAAAAAAAAAAAGGGGTTTTGTCTGTCTGGGTTCCTCAGTGGTTGTGCAGTGTCCTTCCCTACGTAGCAACCCATCAGCAGCTGACGCACATCACATGAACCCCCCCTTGTGTGCAGAAACCTCCGTACGCTGCAGCGTTCCTGGGATGGTGTGGCTTGATCTCGCACCCCTTTTTGTTAAAGATGCTGTCATGATATTGCACATCGCTTTTTGTTTTATTTTATTTTTTGATATTGTGTGTGTGTTTCAGTGTTTTCCTGTGCGTTGATCGCCTCGGAGCGGGAAAGTCCTTTGGTTAGGAAAGGGTGGTTGATGTGTCCCTGTAAAGGGGCAGTTCCCCCAGCAGGGTCTCTGGGCGGGCTGGTTCACCACCCCACAGCCGCCATCCCATACACTGAGTCCGGGCTTAAAAGTAATGAGACTGGCTTTAGAACGTGAGATTTGTGCCTGGCCGCACTGGAGCTTTGCCTTAGTAGTGTTGATTTTCTACCACAGGGGCACCCAGACCCTGTTTCCAAACTGTTCAGAAAACTTGCTGTCTTTAGAATGAGATGCTCCATTTGCATAGAATCACCTGGAGCTGATGTTTAAAAGCCAGCAGTCACCAACAAGCGTTGGCAGCCTTGTAGTATAATCCAGGTTGTTGTAACTCTCTGCCTTGCTCTGCTGGTGCCGTGTGAGCTCCAGGAGGGCTTATGACAACGTAAGTACTCTGCTGCTCCACCTCTGCCCTTGGAGACAAAGCTTTGGGGTGTCTCCTTTTCAACCGTCAGTGTTATCCCTCCTTGTCCAGAACTGCTGGCCACGGAAGGACAGTGGCACATCAGCACCCATGGGTCATGGTTGCATTTTGGTGCTTTAGCAAAGCCCAGCTTCTGGGGTCCCACCCCAATGCGACAAGCTTTAGCGTTTGTTCAAAAAGCAGGCCAGCAGCTCTCATGGCCACTGAACAAAGCTTGAGGTAGGACCCCTGGCAGCTCCTAACTCCACGTATCCATCACTATTAATCTTACAAACCCTGTGACGTTCTCCTTACACCAAGCTTAGGGTTTGATGTTGGCAATGCTGCTGTGTTGGTAGCACTGGGAGAGTGGAAGAGCTCTGAGATGCAAGCAGCTGCTGGCGTCACCCGCAGAATGACACCAGGCTGCCCACGGCAGCTTTGCGTGGCCCAGGGACCATTGGCACAAAAAGTTTGTTGGTTTGTTCCCTGCAGCGGGGTGACGTTGTTTCTGCAGGCTGGAACACATCCACTACAGATCCCTTGCTCCAGTCGGACCAATGACCCTCACTTCATGCTGAAGCATAAATGTAGTTGTTTGGGCCTTTTTCCCTGAAGATGAGCATTTGAGAGGTCGAAAGAGCCCGAGTAGAAGGAGGGCCGGCTAGGGGCATGGTGCTCATGCTGGGGAACTCACAGGAGATGCGCTCTACTCGCCACTTTGCAGCTGAGATGTTCGATGCCTGGGGCCTCCAGCCCAGGAGCTCGGGTGGTTGAACACTTCACAGAGGGAGTGTTGGGGAGAGCACCCCAGATAGCCACCCTTTACGGCCTCTGGCCCCCAGGAACCCGCTTCTCCTCCTGGAGCTTTCACATGGTGCCTGCTTTTCCCACTCGGCACCCAGCTCCATACTCACCTGCCCAGCCTCCTAATGCTGGGACTTGGCAACAGGCTACAGCCTTCTGGAGGTGGATAGAGCCACCCTGGACACTTCAGGAGTGGTCTGCAATCATCTGGGTTCAGTCAGCTCAGCAGAGTCAGAACCCAGCTGTAAACAGGGGAGTCACTGGGTTGCAGCAACAGGACAGCAGGGTCAGCCCTGTCTACCACCATCAGATCAATCTCATCCTTCCTAATTTATGCTTACGCACTCTAACCACCATCGTGCACCTTGTCACTGCATCTCTCCGTTCCCATACACTGCTGCTCCCATCCCCCTCCGTCTATCCATCCCCAGACTGTCTCTACCCATTCATCCAACTGCCCATCCCTGCTCAGCTATTTAATCCGCTCTTTGCTCGCTCGCGCCCCATCCAAGCACACCAAGGTGCTGGCTGATGGTCTGACAGTGATTTCTCATGCTTTGCCGCATGGCCTGGGGCAGGCAAAGATGGGATGAAGCTCTTTTCTGCTGGGGGGACATATCAGGACTAGTAGCCACGTGTGGCTACGTGTGAAGCAGTCTCGCTGGCTTGTTCTATGGCTGGTAAGTGGCAGAAAAGCAAAACGCCCCCATCTGTGTGGCTGGCCAGAAAGGAAGGCACATCTCCCTAGATGTTCAAGCAAGGGACATAGAACATCTGAACACTGAGCTTTGAGGTGTGCGGAACCATCCCCCTGAAGGTTGTGTCCACGTGGGACGATCTTGCCAAATCTTGCCTAAGAAGGCACCCAGCTGCGCCCCCATAGTGGCCCCTTCCAGGGCTGCTCCTGGGATTCCCCGTACTTGCTAAATACTCTCGCAGTGTGTGAAAGCTCAGCAGTCCCTGGTGCTGGTGCTGTTGATAATGAGGCACTTGTGATCACGGAACTCTTTCTTGGCGAGTGTTGATCAAGTGAAGCTGCAAAGTCCGTGTCCTGGAGTGGGGTTTTTTGTTTGCTTGCTCTATGCAGCTGGTGTTGATTTGGAGGCACTTGCAGGGCCTTCTCATGGCTGCAGCTCATTTCTCACAGCAGCAAGCTGGAGTGTTAAGATATTGTTGACTTGGGGTTGTATTGCACACGAGCCCCCCCAGCGTCCTGTGCTCAGTCCTGCTGAGCACCAGCCGGAATCGGGCCCCTGGCTCTGCAGGGCTTCGACAGCCCTGTCCCACGAGCTCATTCACAGTCTTAGCGTCCTTGCTGGAGCTTTCTCATCACCTCTTCTGCTTGTCAGAGAAAGGGTCTGTTTTCATCCTTCTCAATCGCTCAGCCATTAGCTGCTTTTCCACAGCATGGCTGCCGTCTCCGTTGGAGCTCAGAGACCTTCTTGCACAAAAGACTGAGACAGATCACAAAATAAAAATTAATATATGTCCTGGATGCAATATGTGAGAAGCCCAAAGAAGGCCTGCGAGGCTGGTAGCTTATGCCACTTTATCTCGCTGTATCCACTCCCAAAAATGTGTTGCCCTCTGCATTCATTGCTGGATCACTGCAACAAGACCCGTGCCGTGCTCTCTGCTTTCCTGCCTCAAGGCGGGGGTAGAAGTCGTCACCTTCCCCCTGTGCAAAGTAATTCGGTGCCTCAAGGTCCCAGGCAACACATCTACCCCACCCCAAACTCCCTCCCTCCTGGAGGGCCGTTACTGCTTCCTTTTTATGCACTCCCTCACCCTCCTCCCTCTCTTCATCCACACACCGTTGTGCTGCTGGGTTTGGTTTGGTTTGGTTTTCTTTTTTCCTGGCTGTAATTCACCAGCCGGCAAGCACACAAATCTCTCTTCCCTCTGCTGAAACAACCCCAGCACGTCTGCAGGTTTCCCTGCAGCTCTTCTGCAGCTCGCGAGCCAGTGCACCCGCCCCAGCGCCGCGGTCCCGTTCCGGGCATCAGCCGTGGGGCTGCGCTGCGAGAGCCGAGCGTGGCTGAGCCCCATGCCGCGCCGTGTCCCCAGGCAGTGCAGATCCGTGACAGTGCTTTATCCCACTTTTTCTTGATCTCTCAAGGGTGCCAACTCATCTGGAGCTGGCACCGACAGGAGGCATAATTAAGAGTATCAGGCAGAGCCGCTCAAAGGCGGCGCCGGCTCCCTGCGTAGCCGGAGTGCGTCTGCACGCAGGGACGGCGGAGGGGGGAGCGCTGACCCCGAGGCCTCGCTCTTTGCTGGTGCCTTCACTTGGGGAGGAGCCTGCAGGTCCTCAGTTGTGCATGTTTGTGGGCAGGGGGTTCTGGCGTCAGTCTCATTCAAGAGGTTATTTTCCTGCACAGAGGAGACCTCTTGCCCTGCAGGGCACCTCCCGTGTCATCTGCTGCAGCCTCGTCCCCTCCCAGCGACCCAGTGAGGCCGTCCTTCCTCAGGAGGGTCCCCCCAAGCAGGGTCCTGCCTCTGCTCTTCTTGGACATGCTCCCAGGTCCTCCTGGCTGCCCGCCCTGTCCATACCTTGATGCAAAGCCTACCCAGTGTCGGGATGCTGTTGGGATCCTTAGGACCGCTGGCAGCAGTGCATGCCCTCAGTAACTGCATTGTCCACTCCATGCGGTGTCACCACAGGGTCTCTCCTGCAGTGTGACATGGCCCTGGAGGCACCTATCTTGCCTTTGTGGTATCAGACTGCTTTTTCTGAACCATACAAGTCCCTCTGACTCCTTCACACCTCTGCTCCAGTCCTTTGGAGAGGTAGGATTGCAGGGGGAGGCTTGGCAAAAGGCTGCCTGCCTCCAGCCCCTCCACCCTTGCAGGCTGAGACAGCGACTTACCTGGATATGGAGAGGGGTGAAGGGTTTGGAAAAACGGGTGGCACAGACTGGTACCAGGGATGCCAGTTGAGCTGGCAGCATCAGCACCGAATAGTCTTGGCAGTAGCTGGTGATGAGTGCATCCCAGGTTGTGAGATTCTCCCAGTGCACAGGTACTGCCCTGACCTGCCACAGCACCCCAGTTCACGCAGCACCAGTAGCTGGGTCCTCTCTCTTTGTAAAGGCAACCACGACACAACCGTTGCCGTGAAGCCATTGCCCAGCGCTGGCTGTCTTCAGATGCTGACTCTGCGTGCTCGCACAATTTCACGCATGGCAGGCTTGGGGACCCATCCAAGCATTGCAATTTCAAGGCAGACCGAGTGCTTGTCTTGAGTTTTGAGACACAGACCCTGTACCAGGACCAACCTGGAGTCCAGAGGTGAGCTCATGTAGAAAGTTTGGAGCAAGAGCGGGAGAGGTTATTTTCAGGTGTTTTACCTCTACCATTAAAAAAGAGGTCATCTGAAACATTTGGGGCCTGTCATGAGCAAATAAAGCAAAGAATCCAACAGAAAATCAGAGCAGAAGGCCTTTCAGCTTTGAGTTCTTGGGGCAGATCCAGGCTTCACCACTACATATCAAGTTGTTCTGTAAAAGTGTCGCGGTTTAACCCCAGCCAGCAGCTAAGCACGGTACAGATGCTCTCTGACTCCCCCCCACAGTGGGACAGGAGATAAACTCAGCTCATGGGTTGAGATAAAGACGGTTGAATAGGTAAGGCAAAAGCTGCCTACGCCAGCAAAGGAAAATAAGGAGTTAATTCGCTCCTTCCCATGGCCAGGGGGGTGCTCAGCCACCCCCAGGACAGCCGGGCTCCATCACACGTAACGGTGACTTGGGCAGACAAACACCATTGCTCCCAATGTCCCCCCCTTCCTCCTCCTTCCCCCGGCTCGATGTGCTCAGCATGACGTCACACGGTGTGGGGTACCCCTGGGGTCATTCGGGGTCAGCTGTCCCGGCCGTGCCCCCTCCCAGCCCCTTGTGCCCCCCCAGCCCCTCGCTGGGGGGGTGGGGCGAGTGGCAGAAGTGGCCCTGGTTCCGTGTGAGCCCTGCCCAGCAGGAACGAACCCATTCTGGGGTGATCAGCACTGTTTTCAGCACAAATCCAAACCATGGCCCCATACCAGCTTCTATGAAGAAAGTTAACTCTACCCCAGCCAAACCCGGCACAAAAAGACACCCTGATTAAAAGCCAAACCTCTCCAGAAGTTTAATGAGCTGCTCCTTTGCCTTGCAGAATATTGGCAAAAAGATGTCGTGTCAACAGTTCATAGCAAACCTGGATGGGCTGAATGATGGGAAGGACTTTGCAAAGGATTTGCTGAAGGTAACGTGATATAAATAGACAGTAGGATGCTGTCATTGTTATTATAGTGCCACCTCCTCCTGCCGGGACACTCGGAGCCCTTGAATCAGCATTTCCCAGTGCACAATTGTTTCATCAGAAGAGCTGTAACCCACACGTATAGCTTCTGCTAACTTGCAGTGAGCCCCTGGAGGCCTGTTCCCCGATGGTGTTTTATCCAGATTTGTGGCACATCTGCCCTCAGAGCAGACCGGGGGTCCCTCTCCCCCGTGGTAGCTCTGGGCTGCACCAGGCAATGCACAGAACCAGGTACCCACCCCCAAATGCAGCCCTCTGGCACCGATACTTTTCCCTGCCTTCAGTTCCGTGCAATTAGATGTAGTGCCCCGACACAACTGGTTCAGCACCATGGGATACCATACCACCCCAAAGCGAGTATTTTCTCCTTCCCCGTGGTTTAATACCACCACTGTTGTCTGCACCCGTAGCATGTCCTGACCTGGATTTTGCTGTATGGAAGGAGGTTGGAACGACCACATCAGGGGTTTCACACCGTGCTTTAGACGACACCCCCGCCTCCCAGCAGACACCACCCTACCCCACCCCTTAGTGTGGTCAGGGCCACCTCCATGTTCTGCTTTTCTAGCCCATTCCTGCTTTTTTCCCAGTGCCCCAGGGAAACCACTGGAATTTTGCACAGGCGGAACTGGAAAAGTTGATCCCCATTCATCCCTCCCCTGCTTCTAAGGGCAGCATTCAAGCCCCCACTGTCCCTTTCCCCCAGGCGAGACACTGGAGGTGCCTTGGCATACCCCAGAGTCTTCTACCATCTTTGCATGGGCCAGGATTCACTCGGGACTAGGTGTGGCACCCAGAAGTAGTCAAAAATGTCATATACAGGCTTCTGAGCAAGGCTGGCTGCCAGACCCCTCTGCTGCTGACACGTCCTGCCCAATACCTAGCGTGGTACATAGACAAAAAGGGCCTGGCTGGACAGCAGTTGTCCTGCTCGCTGGTGAATACTTCTCCAGGACAGTTCAGCAGGGAAGGTATCTCCCCAAGAACACAGGCAGGCTGTGGACGAGATGGTCTCCACAACCCAGACATGTCCTCCATGAGAGACACAGCTAACTCCATGTTCTTGTTTCAGACACTATATAACTCCATCAAGAATGAGAAGCTGGAGTGGGCCATGTAAGTACATGTTAAGCATGTGGGAGAGAGGGTGTCTTTCAAAGTAACTGCCAGGCCTCGAGTCACATTTTCAGCCCCAGAATCTCCCAGAACATTTCCTGCCGAGCCCTTACGCACTGAAGTCCCTCCTGTAGGCAAGCTGGGTTTATTTATGGCTTGGACACAGAAGCAGACAGGGAGGTTGGTGGCAGTCTGTGGGCATGATCTAAAGGAAGGGAATGCCCTCTTTGGTTACTATTACCCCTATAAAATGCACTCTCCAGGTGCTTCAGAGGTCTTTGCACAAGGAGCTCAAGATCTGGGGTTATTTCGGTCACTGAGACTTCCCAACTCTTCTACATGGTTTCTTCTGGCAATAGTATCAGGGAATCGCTCGGGTGGGAAGGGACCTTGTGAGATCTCCAGTCCAGCTTCCTCCTCAAAGTACGGTCAACACTGAATTCAGGCCAGGACGCTCAGGGCTTTGTTCAGTTTGATTCTGAAAATCTCCGAGGATAGAGACCCTGCAGCCCCTCTGGATCCATGATCCAATGCTTAATTATTCTGACAGAGGCATTTTTTTCTTATCCATTTGAAATTGCTGTTGTTTTGACTTAATGCACACTGTTTCTTGCCGTCCTGTCATGCACCATAGCGAAGAGCATGGCTTTGTCCCCTTGATAACCTTCCCATACATGTTGGAGGGCTACCACGAGGTCCCCCAAAGCCATCTCTTCTCCAGGTTGAACAAGCCCCGTTCCATCAGCCACTTCTTACATTGCAAGCGCTCCAGCCTCCAGGCATCTTGGTGGCCTCTGCTGAACTCTCTCCACTTGCTGATGCCCTTTCCTGTGCTGGGGGCCCGACACTGCTGTGTCAAGATATGATGTAATGAGCGCAGAGCAGAGGAGGGCGATCACTTCTCTGAGCCTCCTCACCGTGCCGCTGTTACACAGCCCAGAGCGCTCAGAGGCCAGGAGACGCCACCTCCGTTCCTGCCCGGAGACACTGGCTGGCTCCGTTCATCCTGCTGTTCACCGGGAGCCCCAGGGCCTTCCCTGCAGAGCAGCCAGCCCCGCGCCACCCTTCTGCAGGACCTCGCCACCCCACGGGGTGCCGCATCAGCCAGGCTCCTGTCCCTCTGAGCCGTGGCCCCGCACCTCTCATTTATGCGTCGGCCACAAACCCCATGAGATGCGCTCCGTCCTCTCCTCCAGATCATCACTCGCTACCCTGAAACGAGTCTGGGAGCAGCTAGCATGGTGGCCTCCATGACAGGTTCATG
>JADKXX010009102.1:0-117973 GCA_017310255.1 Butorides virescens
GAACCCCCCCAGCTCCCCCAGCCGCTCCCCAGCAGCCTGGGGCTCCAGACCCCTCCCCAGCTCCGCTGCCCTTCTCTGGACACGCTCCAGCAACACAACGTCATTCTTGTAGTGAGGGGCCCAAAACTGAACGCTTGCCCTGCTTGCCTCTGCCTCCTGTCCTTGTCCACCCCAGGACATGAAATGCCCATGCCCACCCAGCCCAGCTGGGGTCGGCAGCCAGCAGGAGCTCAGAGGGGTCCCCCGGGCGCAGCTCGGAGGCTGACCCCCACTGGCTCCCCACCCAGGCGCAGCGCCTGGCCTCTGCCTACGCCCCGGTGGGTGCCGAGGGCTGAAATCATCCTTCCCTTCCAAGGGTGCCTGACGCTTTGGCCACCGACTTGCCGCAGGTGGGGAAATGTGGTGTTTACCTGCTCACATCCCAGCTACTGGATTCATCCCTGGGTCACCCTTCAGCTGAGGTTTCATCCCAACCTAATCTGCAGCCGTTTAGACACGGACACGGATCGCAGAGGGCAGAAGTTCCCTGTTTCCGCTCCCTCCTTAATGTCCCAGGGACACTGGGAAATACGACTTCCCGCACGAGTCCTGGTTTGTACGCACCGGAGGAGGTTTTACTCCAAATAGGAATATGAGGCTTGGTGGAGTCAGTGGACTCTTCCCTAAGCTGCTCAGCCCTTGCTGTCCAGGGTTGAGGATGGGGAGATCTGTGAGGAGAAGTAGTTCTCATGGAAATGACCACCTTTTCTGGCTCTCTGCTGGCCCACCCCGAGGAAACAAATAGGGAGCTGATGTATAACTGATTCCGGGGCTTGTGGTCCATCTCCCTAATGTCTGCAGAGATTTTGTTCTTCGGGGATGCAGAGGGCATTCCTCAAGCTCCTTCAGTATCTAGGAGGCCCTGGGAGCCACCTCTCAGAGGTTGAGAAAGCCCTGGTGATACCTGGTCTTCATCAAAGGACTCCTTAAGCTCTGATTTTAGGGCACAGAATCGGAGACCCTCCCCCATGAAATGCTTGTAGTTGTCAGCAGTGTTGTGTCTGATAATTTGGTGTTCAGACAAGCACCCGTTCCCATACCTGTTTTCAGTAACCTCAGAGTGGGGCCACTGGGCCAGTTACCTGCCACCCGTGCTCCTCCCAGCTATGCCCAGGTCACCACCACAGGCACGCTCTGCGCATTACAGTCCCTGCATCACCTTTCATTTTCTTTCTCTGACTGGTCTTGTAATAAATAACTTTCTTTAAAAGCAAAGCAGATAGGGCACGCTGTGACCCAGCCCATGTGTCCTCCACTCAATCTCTTCTCTGACTTTGTTTCCAAGTGATGAGGACGAGTTGAGAAAATCACTCTCGGAGCTGGTAGATGACAAATTCGGAGCCAGTGCGAAGAAGGTGACGAGGATTGTTGACAGCAGCAACCCCTTCCTGGACATCCCCCAAGCGCTGAACGCAGTCACCTACAAACACGGTGTCCTCACGCGTAAAACCCACGCAGACATGGATGGGAAGAGAAGTACGTGTTAACAGGAGAGGAGGAGGCGGGCAGATGTGCCCGGGCAGTACCAGAGCCATGCCCGAGCCGTCTCCCTGGCTCTCCTGCTGGAGGCGTTGCCTCACCGTGTCCCAGGGAACACACGAGAGCTCCCCAGATCCATGAGCGCCAGGGCACAGGGAAAGGAGGGTGCTTTGAGGCATTTGTAGATGTGAATGTTTTCAGGAGGCCTCAGCCTTCCCTTCTCACTGCCGAGGAACCTAACGGTGCCTGTCCCACCAGACAGACCTGGTCTTCCATCCTGTTCATGGGCATAATCCCGAATCCCCCACTCTAAGCAGTGGCATGAGGCTGGTTCCACAGCAGTTCTCAGCCCCAGCCCTGACCTTGGGGACAGTCTGGTCTTTGAAGCTTTCTTCCTGTCCATATTCTGCCGTGTGCTGGCTGGGCAACAGGATGCCTCGTAGCTCTGCTGTCAGCATATGGGATTACAGGAAAGGTCAAGGAAAATATATCTGGGAACTGTTGAAGAGCAGAGATTACTGAGACCTTGGATAACCCCTTTTGGTAACTGGTATTATTGGCCCAGTCACGGCAGCTGATGAAAAGTCTTGAGCAGAGTTTGCCACCAAAGGCCTCCCTTGCTTCCAGCACTCTCTTGATAGCTCATGCCTGGAGGATCAGCTGCTTGTGGTGATGTAGATGGGTCCCCCCACCACCCGTCCCTCTCCAGCTTCCAGCAAGCTCTCTGTCCCCAGGTCCATCAAGATGGCTGGTGGAAATGCTCCCTCCTCAGTGGAACAGAAGCTGCCTTATCCAGGGTATGCCTGCCTAACTCCTCTGTAGCAGAGGAGCTCAGGGAATGTCTCTGTTCCTCAACCATTTAGTCCAAGGAACATGAACCTGGGTTTGGAGGAGCAGAGATTTCCTGTATGTGTCCACTGGTACCAGCTCATCTCTGGTTTTGACCTGCTTGTGTTCCTGCTAGGAGGCCGCATCTCCCAGCCCATGTCTCTCAAACACACGTCCCTGCAGACAAGCCACTCATTAGCCATGGCTTGGAGGTGTACGAGGTCTGGGCATCAGCGCGTGCCTGTGGTGGGTCAGGAGAAGGGTTGGTTTTGCCAGAAATGTGAAGGTTGAGCAGCGCTGGCAGAAGCAGACGTGTATAATTAAATGTTCTTCCTTTTTTAGCTCCCAGAGGAAGAAGAGGTTGGAAGAAATTTTATGCTGTGCTTAAAGGGACCGTCCTTTATTTGCAAAAGGTAACTGTGGTGGACGTTTGCTGTTTCGTGCTGTCTCCAAAGCAGTCATGCTGCCCTAAGCAGGAAGACCCGTAGATGCAAGTAGGGCTGAATCCATGTCCTAATGCATGCATGGACATCTGCAGAGCTCCTCCAGAGACCAGCCTACAGAACTGGAGGATGCTGTCACCTTTGGTGGTGGTGTTCATGCCAAGGGCACTATTCACAGCCTCAAAAGGGGCCATACAGGAAGAAGTATGAAAGAGGGAACACTGAGGCAAGCTTTCTGCACAAGTGTCCCAGCAAGTAGGAGCTGTTGGGGGAGGAACGAACAGATAATATGGAGTAGGTGAAGTAGGATGTTGGAGACACATGCGATAGGAAGCTGAAGCCATGGAGCATCAGACCAGTGTTGTCCTGCCTATTGTTTGATTTTCTGGCATAGATTATGAGCAGCTTCACTGAGTCTGGTACAGACCATGCTTAAAGTTTCTCTTCTTCTTCAGGACCTTTCTGAGCTGGGTCCTGCCATGGGTTGCCAAGTCACACTTTCTGCCTCTCTTCATCTCTGTTCGTTCTGTAGCCACCTCTAATCAACACAAGTACAAATCCAGGTCCTCATGGGAAGCAAAGTCACCATGGAAGAGCTTCTCTGCATGCTGTAACACTGAGCTCTCTGCCTTTCAAGACCCTTGGATGCTAGGAGGTTTTCCATGGATAGTCTTTTCTGTGGGAAAACCCAAGGAGCCTGGATAAGGGCTGACCTGAACATCAGTGTGAGCCAGCCAGGGATGCCAAATGTCCGTTCATCATGCAAACGGCATCACCCACTGAACTAGGTCTGAACTACCTTAGCAGCACACGCTGCGCCGTAACCCATTGAACTCACCTTGCTGGAACAGCACTCCCTGTGGGCAGATGTTCTTATGTATTGCAGCATTATCTCCAAAGCAATGGGAGTAAACAAACACTGGATTATATAAGAAAGGCAGAAAGATCCTCAGGGCAGCACGGAATTATGACTCAGAGCTCGTAGCACACCCCAATGATTCTCATGTTTTGCCAGATCCTATGGCGCATGTCACAAAGCCAACAGAAATCTGGCAGCCGATCGTAATTTACAGTGAGGGTTGCCCTTAGCCAAGTGGTGTATTTGCACCCTTGCTACTCTGCCCTGCCGCTGAGGGAAGCTGCAGCATAAAGGAGAGCCCAGCTCTTCTCCAGCCCTCTAAGGGCAGCATTCTGCAAGGACTCTTCCTACACCGCAGTCTCTTCTCTCGTTGCAAGTCTCCACATGGAGTCCACCGAAGAGGTCCTCCTGCTGGCCATGGGTGATGCATGAGGAATTAAGTTGTACAGAGCTACCATCAACATTTAATTTTGTAGCAGTTTTTCTATGGAAAAAACCCCACAATTTCATCAAAATCACAGGAACCGTTTGGATCTAAGTGAAATTTTCACCAAGGACTTTAGGGTGTCTCGTGGGATGAGCCTGTCTGTTTGGAATGAAATACACTTTCAGGACAGAATTTTCTTCCCATGCTGGACCAAAATCCAGTTTACCAGACCAAAATCAAGAAGATTTTCCTGACCGCTTGGCCAGCTCTAGAAGGAGCTGTGAAGCCAGCACCAAGTGTCATTGCTGCTGATGGGGCAGAGGGGTTGGGTTTTCTTTGCTCTACAAAGCTGGCAGCAGTAACCACCCAGACCGTTACATTAACGCAGTTCATTTTGTTAGTACTTAGGCATGTAGAATTTAAAAAGAGAGTGAGGACAAAATTGATGTGGCAGTTAGAAGACCAGTGTTCCTCTCCAGATGACCTTCAGGAGCAAATGGTTAAGAGGCTGAGGGCTTTCTTTACGTCAAGGACCAAACAAGCAAAGCACCTAAGGTTTGTCTAGGTTATGGAAGCATCTGATAAATAACAGCCATGACTGATGTGTAGTCAGCAGGAGGGACCGGAGTTGCCAAGGGTGCCCCAAGGAAGTAGCGTTTGGAACAAAACCAAAAATTAACTTGAGGAACATTTGGGCAAAGGATTTGGGCAAAGAGGGGTTTCTTAGTCATAAGCTACTGCCAGACTGTGCATGGTCCTCTTCAGAGGGTTCCTTGGGCTGGGCTCAGCCTTAGACAGTGTCTGTCAGGCTTGCAGAGATAGGACAGAAGGATGAGACCATGAAGACAAAGTCCTTGCCCTGCCACTTCCAAACATTCCCAGCACCACAACAGAGCGGGTAAACATCCACCTGCCCTGTCAATTCTTAGTGCAATTCCTTGCCCGTGGGGCGGTTTGCAGAACAAGAGAGTTGCACAACGCAGGAAGGAAATGCTACGCCAGCCTCCCAGGCTCTCAGGGGAAGGTGCCTGCGGATAAACATAAGGTAGAACCTGGCTTCAGCACAAATCACCGGGAAAGATTTTCTGATGTGAAGATAAAGGAGAAAGTACCTGCTCCCAGACCCACCTGATTCCATGGAGCACAGGTTCAGCCTCTTCCAGTTTTTCACTCAGATCAATCCAGGGATCTAGGCTTTAATAGGAAATTCCCGTAAGTTGAAGAGGAAACTACTGGGGAGCAAGCTTAGTAGAAATAAGGGTGAGAGAGAGGGGGAAGGAGGTTCTGAGGAGACAGATGTACAGAAAGGAGGAATGGCCAGGTACAGAGGGAGGTGGACATAGGATAGGCAGAAGAGTGGGTGGGTGGGCAGGGAGAAGTCAGTCGGTGAGAAGCAATTCAGGCAGCAGCCATGAAGCTGCTGATGTAGAGATGTCACATGTCGTTGACTTGCCAGTGTTAATTGCTGGATTAGCGTGTTCTAGCATAGTCTGCCCAAGTGATTGCTTGATCCCCTGAAGGGGTGCAGCACAGTCTCGAGGAAGAAACGCAGGCTTGGAAGCAGGGCGCACCTCTCCCCCGCTCTAATCTGCACTGGGCACTGACTCACTCCATGGCCTTTGGCAACTTACTTCACCTCTGTGAAATGGGGATAATAACCCTTAATCACAATCAGGGGTGTTGAGAGGAATGATGGAGAGCTATAAAGCATGAGGTGCTTTTATATGGAAGTGCTGGAGAGGGTGCAAGGTCTTCCCGCAGGGTCTGCACTCGCAGTCCCCAACCCTGAAGGAGTTCCCAGTGCAGCCCCGGGCCACGGGTGCTGTCCCATGCAGGCAGGCCCCTGCCGGGTTGGGCTGCCTGGAGCGCCAAGTTCATGAGCAGACTGAACAGGGCGCAGCGGTCAGTTCTCCTGGTTAAATGGGCTGTTGAGGCTGGTGGATGTGGGCTGAAGGAAAGCCCACTCTCAAGCCAGAGCATGAGAAGTGTCTGTAGCTCCATGTCCATACCCCCGCCGCTGCTCAGGGCTGGTGCTGAGTCCGGAGGAGGGGGCTGCAGGGCCAACACGCCGGGCTCTCACCCCACCGCCCTACAGAGACAGCTCCAAGGGACAGATGCCTTTTCGTAACAAAACCAGCTTTGAGCTGGGGAGCTCGCACTAGCTGTGGGTCTCCCACCGCTCGCTGGCAGGGGTGGGCAGCAGGAGAGGGCTGGCATCGGCAGAGTGAACCAAAGACCCCGTGAAGCGCTGCCGTGGCAGCAGCTAAGCCCAGGCAAGGGGTGGTCGTGCATGTTAAGCAGAGCCTTTGTGCAGGCAGGAGAGGCACATGAACCATCAGCGTTAAAAGGGAATGAAAGTAATTTAGAGGGATTCCAAAACAAAGTGTCCACACCAGGGCTCAATTCCTGCAGAAGATATCCCCGAAACAGGCACTGAGAATTGCTGAACCCCGCCATCCTACACCTGGAGAAGCAAGGGGAAAATAAACACGTCGCCATTCAAGGGCTGGGGGCCAAGGGTGACAGGAATGGTGTGGCACAGGGTCCCTGGCCCATTTCCCAGCGACCTGTGTGAAGAGCACAGGACACATAAGGCAACAGCCCTGTGATACCAAATAACCCCTTTGCCGGGCAATGTACGGCAGGATGACAACAGGAAAAAAGTGAGAGTGGGGTTTGTGGCACCAGAGCATGGACAAAACACTGCCTGAAGTTCCTCCAAAGATGACACTGCTGATCTTTTAGTATAAACCAGTTTCTTTGAGATTTAGACCAGCATCCCTTCACTGAAAGCGTCTGTGTTACTGCTACGGTTTTGGACCCGTCCCTTCCTCAGCAGCAGTTTATGCACACACTTAAACTTACATCAGAGCTCAAAAAGGGAGTGGGGCAAAACACAGCCGGCCCGGGCTGCCCCGGGAGGTGGTAGAGTCCCCATCCCTGGAGGTATTTAAAAGAAGGATGGATGAGCTGCTTAGGGACATGATTTAGTGGTGGGATGTCAGTGCTAGGTTAACGGTTGGACTCGATGATCTTAAAGGTCTTTTCCAACTGAGGTGATTCTATGATTCTATGAACGCCGCCTGTTTCCACCCGTAGGGAGGCAGAAGGTAGAGAGGACCTGCTTGATTCAACCTTGCCATGATCGACTGGGCCCAGTGCTAGAAAAAGAAGATTTGGCTTTTCCTTACACCTGCGTTGATGCCCGTGAGCCTGACGTCAGCAAAGGCATGGTGATACAGTCATGCTGAAGATCTGCAATAGCCAAACCTGTTTGCAGCCACGGCAGTTTCTCCTTGCCACATGCCATTAAGCCGAGCTATTTGCACTGTATTTTCAGAAAGCTTATCTTGAAATAAGAGATCATGGGCATGGCGGTCAGATTTATTCAGATCTGAAGAGCTTCAGCCTTAGAAGAACATCCAGAATTGGAATTCTGTCTACAAGATATGAGGCCTGAGCAGCAATGTCTTCCTCAAGCAGCGATTCCTCTCCAAGTGGGGTAACATGTTAGGGCCTCACAAGGCAAAGCATTTGTTTTTCTTTGTTAAAAGGCTAACAGCCCATTCCTCTGGCTACCGAAGTCCCCTGTGGGAGGGTCGTCTATACCGCCCCGCAGCGCAGTCCGTCTGAAGGAGGGTGCCTGCAGCACGCACCCCCTCCTCTGCTGGAAAGCCAGGGCTTTTCTTTGGGGTGCACCCTGAAGAAGGCAGCTGCGTGAGCCAGACGCCCATGCCAGGCATTTCTGGGCTCTGGGGCCCATGGCATTTCTTTGCAGAAGGCTGGTGACACAGTATGGCAACCACTCTCCTGGCTGGGAAGATTGCTTCAAAAAAGGAGGGAAGGAAAGGCTTCAGAAGCTTATTCCCCATCAGGAGCAAGGGTGACCCACATCTGTAGGCTGGGGGCTGCTGGTCCCTGGTGCCCTGAGGAGCACAGAGGGGAGACCTTTCTGACCCTACCCCAGAGAACGGCACTGCTGGCCAGGGTGAGCAACCGGGAGACTGTCGTGTGGCTTCTCCCTGAACGGCTGGATTTGTACCACCAGGACACACAGAAGAAAAACTGTCTTTTTGCAAATCTGCAGAACAGACCAAGCTCTAGCTTCAAATCTAAGGGAGGGCTGGGAGACATAGACCAGCACCATGGGACAGAGCTGCCCCTGTGCTGAAGCCAAGGACACTCAAGGAAAGCAAAACAAACGAGCGCATTAGTGCTGTGGGTTTGCACCCTCATCAGCAGGGACACCCTCTAACACGGTCGGGGGGGTGGTTTGTTTTAGCCAGGGCCAGGTTTCCTGACATCCACTTATCCATGTGTGCATGCGTCCGTCCATCCATCCATCTGTCCATCCTTCCACCTCAGCGCCCGGCTGGACCTGCTGGCAAGGGTGCAGGGTGGGAGAGAGGGTGAGGCTTCCAGTGGCTGGGAGCGCCGTCCTGGAAAAAAACAAAGGGTAAACACAGGACTGGCTGAAATCCTTTTTTTCCCTGAAAAGAGCTGTGCCGAGATCATCCGCTCAGGATCCCACGTTGGGTATTGTCTGTCCATTTATAAAATATATGCGTATACAGTCATTGCTGCATTCCCTACTTGAGTGAAATTGTCCCACAGTGGGGAAAGTAAAGCCGGAATCCAGGGAATGCCGCTGCAGTTTGCCAGCGCCAGGCTGATGAATTATGTGAGACTGTGCCGAAGGCGCACACGTGCTGACGAGCGACCGAGCGCGGTTCGGGTGGGCCATGCTCCCCCCGGCCGCTGCCCAGCGCCCCCCACAGCCACGCGGAGGTGCTCTTGGCTGCAGGAATGGTTCCAGGGCTGCCCGGGGTGGTGCAAAGCCCCAGCCCCGATCCTCTGCCCCCCAAAGCGGGGGCACCAAGGCAGGCGCTGGCTGAAACCGGGAGCCGCGTCCCGGCTGGAGCCCGGCGCGGCGGGGGAAGCTCTGCCGGAGCCTGGCCCTGCCTCGCGCCCTCCCCCAAAGCCTGGGGCGTGTGCCGCGTTAGAGATAACTATTGATAATTACGTTTAAAACTTTCATCTCCTTCTTCACATCTTCCCAGTGAACTTAATGATGGAAGAAGTTGCCAGATGTTAATTATTATCATTATCAGCTCCTAGCATTTACTGTACAAAGCGGTGCTTTTCCTGGTCTCGGCACTCTGTGATTATAGCACAGAGAGACAGGCAGATTCATTAAAGTAGCCCGCAAATGTTAGTGTTGTCATTATCCAATTAACGTTCCTCTTCACAGGATGAATATAAACCTGACAAAGACCTCTCTGAAGTGGATCTGAAAAATGCCATCCGTGTGCACCACGCCTTAGCCACGAAAGCCTCTGACTACAGCAAGAAGTCCAACGTGCTCAAGCTGAAGACGGCAGACTGGAGAGTCTTCCTCTTCCAGGCCCCGTAAGTGCCAGCTCTTCCCGCAGAGCCGGGGTGGGCAGCCCAAGTCCCTCCGACCTGACCAGATCAGCGCAGGCATTAGGGGACAAAACTGGGGGGCAGGAAGGTTCTGAGCAGGAGGGCTGAGGGTGAGGTCTGTAGGGATGTGCAAAGGGCTTGGCCACGGGGTCGCAGCTTCTACCTGTCACTCTGGTGTCTGTGTGCCAGTCCTGGAGGTCCTTTCTCCTGGACCTGCAGAGGCTGGAAGAGTGGGCTAACAAAAACCTTATGAAGCTCAACACCGACAAGTGTAAGGTCTTACACCTGGGAAAACACAATCCAGGAGTGCAGCACAGGCTGGGATCCACCCGGCTGGAGAGTGGCTCTGTGGGAAGGGGCCTGGGGGTCCTGGTGGCCAACAAGCTCCATAGGAGTGAGCAGGGTGCTGCTGCAGCCAAGGTGGCCAACAGGGTGCTGGGGGGCATCACCAAGGGCATCACCAGCAGGGATACAGGAGCCCTCATCCCACTCTGCTCAGCACTGGCCAGGCCCCACCTGGAATCCTGTGCCCAGTTCTGGTTCCCGCTGTACAAAAAGCTGTGTCCAGGCTGGAGGGGTCCAGAGCAGGGCCACCAAGGTGACCCAAGGGCTGGGAAGCCTCTCTCAGCCGTATGGGGATGGGCTGGGAGAGCTGGGTTTGTTCAGCCTGGAGCAAAGGAGGCTCAGAGGGATCTCATCTCCACGTACCAGTACCTAGGGGTGGGTACAGGGAAGATGGAGACTCCCTTGTCACGAGGAGTCCCATGGAGAGGACAAGGGGGAGTGGGCACAAGTTGCTCTGGGGGACATTCCAATTGGTCAGGAGAGGGAAATGTTTCCCCATGAGAACAGTCAGCCCTTGGAATAATCTGCCCAGGGGAGGGGTTGACATTGGACTCAGCTGGACAGGGTGCTGGGCCATCTTGTCTAGACTGTGCTCTTACTGAGGAAGGTTGAACCAGATGATCCTGGAGATCCTTTCCAACCTGGGATTCTATGATTCTGGGATTCTATGATTCTGGGATTCTATCATTGTCATCTGTCACCAAGGTGGGTTGAGTAGGATGGGCTGGGATGTGAAGGACTGAGTAGAAGGCTCCCCTTACTGACTTCCATTGTCAGCCTGTGGAAGGGAGAAGATCTATATGGTGCATTGAACTGGAGAGCTTATGATTCCCCTCATCAGCTTTTGATGGGGAAACTGTCTAAAGCTCATTCAAGAAGTCTCCCATCCAGGCTCTACCTTCTTTCTTCCTCAGTCCATTGCAGAGGGAAGTTGCTCTGCTAATAAGTATGAAGCGTGATTGAAGCATCTCCTGTCTGACATTTTTCTTGGCCCCTCCTGAGATAGGTGATGTTGTCTGTAGGTTGGGCTGGGGTACTAACGTCCCCAAAGCTAAAGCGTGGCATCTGAATTTGTGCAGCGAGAACCCACTTGAAGGCTGGGGGGAGCAGTGCCTGAACAGGTCTGATGAGGGACCCTGGGCAGTGTCCCACGAATGACACAAATGAGGGGTCCACCCTGCTCCATGAGACCGCTGTTGTGTGGCTTTCACTCTCCAAAGAGCAGGATACCTTTGGCCCTTGCTGCTGTGCTACCTCTCCCCAGCCAGAATGCAGCCAGAGCTGATGAGGAAGGCAGGGCTGCCAGGGCTTCGGGACAACAGCCCTGAGCTCATTAGGGCACTGTAGAGGAGCCAATTAGCCAGCATTTTCCTCAGTTTACAACCCAGGGTGGCACAGAAATGGCTTCAAAGCCAGGCCACCGATGGCCCTCCTGAGGGCAGGTGGCTCCAGGGCTGTTCTGAGCTGGCTGGTCCCGGGTCAGGAGCACTTACAGACACCCCCTCTCTTCTCCCCTCCTCCATAACAGAAGTAAGGAAGAAATGCTCTCCTGGATCCTGCGAATCAACCTTGTTGCTGCCATTTTCTCTGCCCCAGCCTTCCCAGCTGCAATCTGCTCCATGAAGAAGTTCTGCCGCCCGCTCCTGCCTTCGTCCATGACCAAGCTGTGCCAGGTAATGAGTGAGAGGAGGAGCGATGGAGGGGTGCCCAGCGCCCAGCCCACCCTTCGGCATGCAGCTCGGGCTGAGCCCCTCTACAGCTCCCCCAGCTCCTGCCCCACAGAGACGTTCAGGAGCTCAGGGCAGGAGTGGGTGGCTTGGACAGGCCTTGGCAATTCCCACTGTCTTCTGGCCAACGCGTCCTTTGCAATGGCTACAAAGCAAGCCCATGCACACACGCCTGCCTGGATGGCTGTTGATGCCGGCCTGTTTGTTGCTCTTTGCCCACCACATCCCAGCACCTTTCTGTTGCTGGAGTTCAAACAGCTGGGGCTACTGCGCCCCACAGCTGGCTACAGCCCTGCTTCGTTCTGTAGCACGGCACTCGGAGGTGGCACTCGGAGGTGGCACTCGGAGGTGGCACTCGGAGGTGGCCCTCAGAGGAGGCACCCTGTTGTTTCTCAAGCCAAAAAGCCCCAGACGAAGGGGGAGTCTGAGTCCCACTCAGTGGGGAAGGTTTTCTGGAAGCAAGGGGGCAGGGAGCAGCAGACCATGGCTGCCTAAGGCTCAGTTAACCGAGAGCAATGGGCGGCTGCCATCCACAGAGCAGCTTTTGTTTGCACTGCCCAGGGAAAGCCCAACATGCCTTGTCACCTCCAGAAAGTAGGGGCGCACTGCCACTGTCCCCTAGCAAAGGGGAGAACAGCCTGAAACGTCAGAGCAGAGATACAGCTCCTATCTGCTGAACCAGGTGTGGCCAGATGTTGCCTTCCTCAGAGCCCAGATTGGGGGAGAGGGTGCTTTATCTCAAAAAAGAGCAGGATGAGCAGCTCTTGGGACACTTCTGGTTCTGCTTGGCTTCTAAGGGATGCAGAGCATTTTGCGTTTATGCTGCTAAAGAAGCCCAGGTGCCAGAGAAATCTGCTCTTGGCACTTGTGATGCACAAGTCCTGATCTCACCCAAATCCCTGTGTTTCAGCTGCTTCTTCTCAGATGAACGTGCAAAGGTGCTGCCCACCTTTGGCTCCACACGGCAGCTAAGCTCGCGCCCTCGCAGAGGCAGGTCCCGCATCAGAGGGCAGGCGGCGCGCTCGGGTGCTGCGCTCCTGCTCCTTAATACCTGACACCCTTCTCTCGGCAGGAGGAACAGCTGAAGTCTCATGAAAATAAAATGAAGCAGATTGCAGACGAATTAGCAGAGCATAAATTGCATCCCGTGGAGAAGAGCCTCAAGTCGAAAGAGGCTGAGGAATACAGACTCAAAGAACATTACCTAATATTTGAGGTAAAGGAGCTTTCATCTTTTCTGTGATAAATGATACCTTGGCTGATTGAGAACTGAGAACTGCGGAGCGGATGCTGTGAGCCTGGGAGCGCGTGAAAGGAGAGAGGAGGACGAGGGCTCACGAGCTGGATGGGTGTCTTGGGGCAGCAACAATCTTCCCTGTTTTTCACTGAAGCTAAAAAAAGAAATAACAGACATTTCCTCCCCTCTGTGATTTCTAACCAGAGGAGGGGAAAACTGATGAGAGGAATAAAATCTTCCTTTACTATCCTGAAACTTGGTATTTCCTCAGGTCCCAAGTAAGAAAGCGGCTCAGTTCTCGGTGTGCAGCAGTCTTCTCCAGCATCGTTAATAAAAAGCTAAGGGGAGAATCCCTGGGGGAATTGATCCTGTTTTGCTGCAAGTGTTTCTGTAAATAAAACCCAAAGCAGTGTTACAGCTGATTACAGGGTCTTTGAGGATGGGGGTAGCTAAGTTTAAATTCTCTGCAAAGCCCTGGCAGCATTCAATTGTGGGAGAAATGGGATATTTTGTTCCAGTGAGAGCTGAGCAGGAGGTGCGATTCCTGCCCATAGGTGTCAGTGGGAAGGGGCTGCTGGAGGCCTCTAGTCCTGCTCCCAGCAGGAGCTTGGATTATTCCCAGTATTAGCCGAGGCTGAGTATGTCATTTGGTGGCCGAGTCTCAGCAACCTCCAAGGATGGAAATGTCCCACCTCCCACACACCAGGGCCACACCACCCTTTTGCGTAATGCCCAGCCTGACTCTCCAAAGCCACAGCTTCTGGCTGCTGGTTCCCTTTCCTTTGTACCAGCCCTTCAAACAGTCCCTTGCTGCTGCCTCCTGTTTTCCAAACATCTTGTTTTGGATGCCTGCAGGGAAGTCTCCATCTGAGCGTTTTCTCTAGGCTGCCTTTCCAGTCTGCAGGGAGAAACTGGCGCTTCCAGAGCATAATTCGTCTCATCTGCCTTATGAGATGTGCTCTAGAAATGCCTGTTCCTCTGTGCTGCCAAAGAAGTGCACATAGGCTGCCTCGGAGATGTTAGGGGGAAGGACAAGTGTTACATGAGTCTGTAAAGAGAGGTCCCATCTAGCCTTGGAATAGAGGTCCCATCTAGCCATGGAATAGAGGTCCCATCTAGCCATGGAATAGAGGTCCCAGGCCGAGAGGAGGTGCCTGCTTTATGCTGTGCTCTGTGCGGAGCGATGGGGGCACGACTCAGCAGTAAGGAATGAATCAGTGGATGGAAAGCGTGGCAAGCAGAAGTACTTGGATCAATGGAGGGGAACTCCCAAATCAGGAGGGAGCAGATCTGTTGGTCTGGTTTTGCCTCCAGTATCTGCCCTACACCATCAGAGTGGCGGTCAGGACCCGTAAGAGCAACTGGAGAGTCTTGCACAGCCCTCCCTTTCTCCTCAACCCTTTCAGCGATGGGCTGATCAGTCTTTGCAGGCGCTGCATGGATCAGGCATTGGGCTGTGGTTAAACAGCACTTGCTGGGTGTGATTAGCCGGATCCTGGCGATGTAGGATGGGTTTTCCTGCAGCAGCAGATGGCATTGCCTCTGCTTTCCACACATGCTGTGGCCTGTCCCTGTTCCCAGGCTCTCTGTTCCCTCTTTCCCTGCAGAAGAGCCGCTATGAGACGTACATCAACCTGCTGTGCATGAAGATAAAAGTCGGGACAGATGACCTGGAGAGAATTGAAACCAGTTTCTTCAAGGTGGAAGCAGACGACATTGCTTTGCGGAAGACACATTCCAGCCCTTCCCTGAGCCAAGGGCACATGTCCATCAGCTGCAAGGCAGAAAAGGACATTTTAGAGCAGAACACTTAACAAGGAACGCGTGCACAGGGGAATGAACCGGTGATGCTTTGCGCTCCTGGACTAGATTGATGAGCACAATTTTACCTAGGAAATTACATGAGCAAATCCGTGTGACACGGTGATTGCTCTAGTGAAAGAAATCAAAGAAGCTTTAGTTGACACTCTCTGGCAATGCTCTGGCATTTCAGCATCATAGGCAACGCCATCTCTTCTTCATCCCCAACAGCACCAGTGGCTTTTCTTTCCCTCCTACCGCAGCCTGCACAGCAAAGGGACGTGCCGGCTCTCCAAGGGCACGGTTGCTCTTTTTTGACACGAGCCCTCTCTCGCCTCCTCCTTCTCCCCCTGGAGTCCCCACCGGTTCATTCCACAGCCCCCAGCAGATGACAGTCTGTGGCACCGCCAGCGCTCCCAGAGAAGGGCGCAGAGTGGCAGGGAGCACCTCCCTCCCAGAGAGGAGCACCCTTCGGCACAGGACGAGCACCCCTCGGCACTTCGGGGCAGGACGGGTGTCAGGAGCTGGTCACCGACCGAGCAAGAGGCGTCTTCAGCACGGCACGTGGGAATGTCACCTGCCCGCGGCAGGAGGGGCCTGAAGTGCCCTCTTCACCTTATCCTTTTTATATATATATATATATATACATATGAATATATATAAATAAATATATATATAAGGAAACTCTAACGTGGGTTTTTAACCTCAGTGTGCAAGTGAAGGCAAGCTGCCTGGGGAAGACACTAAGGACCGTGGAGGGTCTGACCAGCCCACCAGGACGTTTTTAAAAATGCAGTAGCCTATGTATCTTTTTTTTTTCCCTCCCCCTCCTTTTTTTACTTGAATGGAAGTCCCCCCGGCTTTGCTGTGGCACATCGCTCCCCCGTCCCTGCTTGTTCAGACAAACTGGCCAAGCGGCTGCGTACGCAGCACCCGCGGCGCCGCCGCTTTCGGGTGGAGGCACAGCGGGAGCCGCGCTCCCCATCCGGCTGAACCCCTGGTGCGGGAGCGCCCCCGCCGCCCGCCAGCGCTCTGCTCCCCCATCCCGCGGCGCACATGCTATGCTCTCCTAAACGGGGAATTGTGTTTCTGTTCCTTTCTGCTGTCTGTGGTCCAGCGATTTACTGTTGTGCTAGAAGTGACTCCTCTGCATTTCCACGCCACGACTGTCCTCCCACACTCTATTTATTTATTTCACTCTTCGGTTTGGTCCTTTATGTCAGATTGCTTTCCTTTCCCCGAGGTGCGTTCACAGTAACCAAGTTCCCGTTTTGAAGGATCTTGTAGCTGCTAATTACAGTCATTTATTGTTTATATTTTGCAGCATTTTTTTAAACAGACAAAATAAGATTTATTTGGACCTGCGACGTTTGAGAGCCTATGGACTACTGTTCTCCATAACGGTTCATGACACTAAAAACCTCTGCCCAACTTTGTCACCTCTTCTTTTATCTCTGTTTCTTTGTACAGTTTGATAGTTTATTTGAAATGATGCACTAAGAATCATGTAAAAAAGATTAACAATAAAGCTGAACCTGTTGGTAAAGAGAATCGGTCTGAAGTACAGTCCCGCCGTCTGCTGGATCAGTCCCAGATTTCATGGCACTAGGCGGCTGGGCTGATGCAGATTTCCACCAGCACCCGCCGAGTGAAAGCCAGGTTCCTATGGACAGAGAGCACCAGAAAATGGCAATGCCTTTCCACGAGAGGGGCCCTGGCCCGCCCATCCTCCTCCGTGCCGAAAGCACTGGCCTGCCCGTGCTTTGGATGGGTGGCTCTCCCGTGGAGCTGGTGTGGACAAATGGGCTTTGGGAACACATTCAGGTGACTCTTCCCGCTGTCTGGTACCTCCCAGGTCTGTCCGTCCATGTGCAGCCCAGAGGTTTATGGGAGGAGAAAGACACCAACATCTACATCGGGGGTTGGAGATGTCCTGGGAACTGTTCCCGGGGGAGCCCATGGCTACGCTGAGTGTCACGGCTGTTCCTCCAGGGCATGGTGTGCCGCCCTGTGTCAGGTACCGCACAGACAGCCCTTGCTCTGAAGACCTCCACGATGCTGCTGCTCACACAAAGTGCCCAGACTCACTCAGTGGAAGCCCCGGGGGAAAGCCAGGCCCTGCTCTTGCTCTCCAAAATCACAGGTAATATTTTGTACCTCAGCCTGTCCTTTCTGACCATCCCCTCCAGCAGACAGTGACACCTCCAGTGCCTTTGAGGAAGCCACCAAGAACAGCTCAGTCCCCCGTGCCGAAGGTGCCAGGCTGCCACCCTCAGTCGGGAGAAAGTTGCAGGGAAAAACAGGATCTTGCAAAATCTCCTCTGGGCACCAGGAAAGGGCCTCAGAGCCATGAGACCCCCCCCGCAGTGGATGTGGAGGGGGGTGGCAGCCAGCATTAAACAGCAAGACAGCTAAGAGACTGAAACTTGCATCTCGCCCTGATGCACAAATACTGATCCCGGCGTGTGTGCATGTGCAGGTGTGGTGAGCATCTTACCCACACGAGTCACAGAATCTCAGGGTCACAGAATCATTTGGGTTGGAAAAGCCCTTTCAGCTCCCCCAGCCCAACCGCCCCCCTCCCCCTGCCATCCCACCCCCAAACCCTGGCCCTCAGCACCGCCTCTGCCCGGCTGTTAAATCCCCCCAGGGGTGGGGACTCGACCCCTTCCCTGGGCAGCCCCTTCCAGCCCCTGACAGCCCTTTGGGGAAGGAATTGTTCCCCAGGCCCAACCTCACCCTGCCCTGGCACAACTTGAGGCCGTTGCCCCTCGTCCCATCGCCCCTTCCCTGGGAGCAGAGCCTGACCCCCCCGGCTCCCCCCTCCTCTCAGGCAGTTGTAGGGAGCGATGAGGGCTCCCCTCAGCCTCCTCTGCTCCAGGCTGAACCCCCCCAGCTCCCCCAGCCGCTCCCCAGCAGCCTGGGGCTCCAAAGACGACACTGAGAACACGCCAAAATGCCTTGTTTGACAAACCCGCAGCCTCAGCTTGTGGCCAGAAAGAAAAAGCCTTTTTAATCCTTCTTTCCCTCCCTGGAGGTGAAGGGCTCAGCCACCCACCGCTAAGAGAGAAGAGCAGCATCGCAGAGGAATTAAGCAGCCGCATCTTTTTCTCCTCCTGGAGGCACCCGAATGGACCCTCTGGCACAGCCCCAGGCTCCAGCATCCCCTGACGGTTCTGCTTCAGCCTGACCTCCCTGCCAGGCCCCTTCTCCTGGGCACGGCCTGACACCAAATTCCTTTTAGGGTGACTTTTTTGGTGGGGAGGCTTTGCAATCCCAAAGCCAGGATCCGACGCTCCTCTCCTGCTCGTGCCGCCCCATCTGTGTCAGCGCAGCGATTCCCTCCCCTCGGGAAGGGCAGCAAAGGCATCGTGCGTGTGGAGCAGAGCTGCCCGGAGGCTTTGGTGGCTCCCCTGCTTGTGAAAACTGCTGTACAATATTCATGGCCAAACCCTAGGAATACAGATGGCTGGAAATGGGGGGTGGGGTGGGGGGTGTGTGTCTAAAAATAAACCAGCCAGGGAAAAAGGGGAGAGATACAGGCTTTCTTCAGAGGCACTTGGAGAGAAAATTGAGGTAGTGTAACTGCCTCCAAATATAGAACACAATTATGGGAATCGAGGGGCATTTTGAGCAAATCACCACAAGAAATCACGAGGCTGCCACGGCTCAGAGCAGGCGGTGTCTCAGCAGATGCAGAGCATCACAGATCCCTGCAAACCGTGGAGCAGTGGAACACCCCCCGTGCAGGGCAGCGTGGGGCCAGCCCAGCTCCCCCCGAGGGTCCCGGAGAGCCGACGGCGGCAGCGGTGCCTGGCGTGGGTCGGCTGCACCCAGTGCACCCCGGGGTTCGGCCGCGCCACCGCCCTGCACCCCAGCCCAGAGCGTGGCCGCAGGAGCCCCAGGGGCTGCAGCCTGGTAATGCAGATGGTGCTGAGCCAGCCCCGGGGGGACTTAGAACCATGGAATGGTTTGGGTGGGAAGGGACCCCCAGAGGTCACCCAGCCCAACCCCCCTGCAGGAGCAGGGACACCTTGAACCACATCATGTTGCTCACAGCCCCGTCCAACCTGGCCTGGAATGGTCCCAGGGATGGGGCCTCCACCCCCTCTCTGGGCAACCCCTGCCAGGGTTTCACCACCCTCACTGGAAAGAATTTCTGCCTTAGATCCAGTCTAAACCTCCCCTGCTTCAGTTTAAAACCATCCCCCCTTGTCCTGTCCCAGCTGGCCCTGCTAAAAAGCTTGTCCCCCCCTTTCCTCTGGGCCCCCTTGAAGCCCTGACCGGCCGCACTCAGCTCTGCCCGCAGCCTCCTCTTCTCCAGGCTGAACACCCCCAACTCTCCCAGCCTGGCCCCACAGCAGAGGGGCTCCAGCCCTCGGAGCATTTTAGTAGCCCCTCGGATCATTTTAGTAGCCCTCCCCTGGCCCTGCTCCAACAGGTCCATGTCCTCCTTGTGCTGAGGGCTCCCGAGCTGGACGCAGGGCTCCAGGGGGGGTCTCCCCAGAGCAGAGCAGAGGGGCACAATCCCCTCCCTCCACGCTGGCCACGCTTCTCCTGATGCAGCCCAGGGCAGGGTTGGCTTCTGGGCTGCCAGCGCCCATGGCCGGCTCATGCCCAGCTTTTCATCCCCCAGCACCCCCAAACCCCTCTGGGCAGGGCTGCTCTCCATCCTTTCTTCCCCCAGCCTGTATGGATACCGGGGGTTATCCCGACCCAGGGGCAGGACCTTGCACTTGGCCTTGTTGAACCTCATGAGGTTCACACATGATCCCACTTCTCCAGCTTGTCCAGGTCTCTTTGGATGATGTCCCGTCCTTCTGGACTTCTCCATGCTCAGAGCTCACCAGCTCACATGCGCTGAGGAGATCCAGGCAGGGAGATGGGGTTGCTTTGGGAGCCCAAGGGTCCCTCTCTCTTTCTTCTGTGTGGCTGGTTTCCCCAGGGATCCTCACCCTCGGTGACCTCCCGTGTGTGTCCCTTTCAGGGGCTCTGGTGCTCTCTGCCCATTCCTGTCCATCTCACCACGCTAAGCTGGCGGACCAAGGGCAATGGGGAGTCACAGCCCGTCCCAAGGGTAATGGGGGGGGGGGGAGACTGCACAGAGCTGCTGCTTTTATCCAGCAAGGCGTGGGGCTGCGCAGAAGTGGGACATGGTGCGTCCAAAGGTTATGTGGCAAATGTCACCCAAGTCAGGACTTGACCCTACCTCCTTTATCCCTAGTCCTAGACATCCAAGATCTCCTTTGCACGTTGCTGTTGGGTGACAGGGGCCCCATGGATCCTTTAGCCTTTAACGTTTCTGGAAACCAGCGCTGAGATGCCCTTACTCAGGGTGAAGTGCTGAGCCCTCTGGTCTGGCTGGAGCCCCCACAGCACGTGGGATGGATGTTAGGGGCAGCCTGCGACCCAGTCAGGTCAGCTCCAAGGCAGTGGGCATCCTGGGGGTGCTGGAGCAGAAGAAGCCTGGGCAGTGGGTGGCTTACCCCGGCCTTCAGCATGAGCATCACTGTGAAGACCAGGGACTCTCACGGCTCCGTGCACTCCTATGGACTTGACTCAGACCAGCGTGTAGCGGCTCCCTCTCCTCAGTGAGTTTAGCTGGGATTTTTGGGCACCCATTCATCTCACTGAGCAGGAAAAAAGTGTGGGGTCCGAGCAGGACTGAGCCCCAGGTGCAGCCTCAGGAACTGTGCTTCCCGTGAGTACGCCGTATTCTCAGCCATTCCCCGGCGTGGGGGCTGGCCAGAGACAGAGACCCGCCGTGGGAGAGCTGCAGGAGGGCCCTGTGCTGTCGCATGGCGGTACAGCGCCTGCGGAATCGGACCCAGCACAGCCCCACTCTACTGCAAAAGTCGCTGGAATCGGTGCCAGCGCGTGAAGCGCGCGCTGTGCATCTCGGCCCTGCTTTGCACAACAGAAAGCTTCCACGGGGGGGGGGTGAAGGGGGCTCTCCCAGCTTGCAGGTGGAGAAGGACTGGCATCCCCCCAGGAGATGTGTGGGTAGCAGCCACTCACCTCAGTGAATTTCCACTCCCGAGCCCTGCAGTGAAGGTCAAATGTCCGTGCCAGGTAGAAAAACACCCACCTCTGGGTCTCTATAGGCATAGAGATGTTTACGGAACCAGAGCATCGTTCAGATGAGGAGAGGCTGAGGCTGCTGGGACTGTTCAGCCTGGAGAAGAGAAGGGTCGGGGGTATCTTACCCATGTGTATAAATACCTGATGGGAGGCAATGAAGAAGAGGGAGCCGGGATCTTCTCAGTCATGTCCAGTGACAGGACAAGAGGCAACGGGCACAAATTAAAAACCAGGAAATTCTGTCTGTACCCAGGAAGACACTTTTTTGCTCTGAGGGTGACCAAGCACTGGCAGAGGTTGCCCAAAGGGGTTGTGGTGTCACCATCCCTGAAGATATTAAAAACCTGACTGGCACAGCCCTGGGCAACGGGCTCTGGGCGAGCTGGCTGAGCAGGGGAGCTGGCCCAGGTGGCCTCCAGAAGTCTCTTCTGACCTCAGCCGGGCCGTGATTCTGTGTATGGTACCTGCCACAGCTCCCCATTTGGCCCCCAAATCGCCTGAGATTAATGCAGCCCACAGTTTGTTATTTCTTATTTTATTTATAATATAAAAAATGTTCAAGTGTTAAACAGTCGAGAGTTCTGACATTCAGACAATCCAGAGCAAACTTTGACAATCGTCTTATGACAAATTAGCAGAGTTTTCTATCTGACCCCATCACGGGTGAGGAATAGAGGGTTTAGTTAGTTTATTGCTAAAAGTTAAATGAAATACACTGTCAGTTGTTGTATTATCTTCTCAGTCACAGCTTCACCATGCATCCGATCTACAGTATCTGAAATGCAAAGGACATGCAGAAGTAAAAATATAAAAAGAAAAAAGTCAGGCTACAATGTAAACAGGTTTGCTGCGGAGAACTGAGAGGAGAGGGGCACTTCCGCGGGGATGCTGGGCCGCCCGGACACGCAGGACTGTCCCTTTGCGCCACAGAGCCGATGGCCAGAGCCGCTCCGAGTTCCCAAACACGACGTCCATCATCGATGGCAAGATGCGATGGCAACGACTGTCTTTACAATACACGGGCACGGCCGTACGGAAGAATCCGCTCGCTGGGCCGCCCCACGCCGGGCCCCTCCCGGCCAACGCAGGGGGGGCGAGTGGGGCCAGGAGTGCGCGGGCGCCCGCCCCACCCCGGGCACCACGGGGCCGCCCCCCGGCACCGCCTGGGCCGCAGCCGCGCACGGCAGGCGGGAGGCCCGGCAGCCCCGCGGCACCACGGTGCGTGGCGCCATGGCCAACACCGCGCTGCGGCTGCAGCCCTCGGTCAAGGGGGCGCTGCGGCCAGCACGGCGCCGGGAGGGCAACGCCAACCACGAGGCGCCGCGGCTGGACGGAGACCACCGCGCGCCGCTGCCTGCCGGCCAGGGCTGGCTTCGGGCAACCGGGCTCAGCTGTACGGAACGGGGCACAATTTCATGCGGGTGTCTGCCTGTTTGGCCACAAACCTGTGCCGGCCCGGCTGCAGACCCACGGGTGAAATGGCCAAAGGTTGGGAGCTCTACTGGAAGGGCTGCGGCGGCTGCTGCTGCGCGATTTCATTTTCTCTTCCTACCTGTGTGGCAAAAGAAACGTTATTTCTGCATTCCAGTATGGTGCTGTTGGGCTTCTTTTTCTCCTGATTCAAGCGAAAATACAAGTATTTTACAGGGCAAGACAGATCCCCATTAGACACGATAATGGAAATGCTCCCACTCATGTCCTTGGTGTGTGTTTAAACAATACCGTAACGAATAAGATCATTAATAGCAGGGTACGGGGCAGAGTGGCGAGGCCGTTTTCTTCTGATGGAAGAGTACCCTTGTGACAGGTTGTCTCCCAAACAAAAATCTATGGTCTTAGAAATGCTACTGAAACAGAATCCTCGGCATGAATCCCAGCACTAGCGTACAGCAAAAGGCACCACGATAGTTTTGTTTTCTATTTTTAAGTAGTCAAAAATTGGCCCACTTTTTTTTTTAACTTTATTGTTTGTTTTCTTTTCTTCTTCTTTTTTTTTTTTTTTTTTTTACTTTTTTTTTTTCGGAAGCTGTAAATCAAGACATTACATATAAATAGAGATTCCCTATAAAAAAGTCATTGCCGTTAGCTATTATAAGACAACTTTGCTAAAATGAAAATAAAACATTTTATTTGTTATATTTTTTTCCCTCTTTTATATAAAATAAAAATATTTATTTTTGTTTTGTCTCATCTCCCTCCTCGGCCTCCTCCGTGCAGGTTACGTCTGCGGGCGCGCGAGTCTGGGAGGCGCCTAGAGCGGATCCGGGTCCGGTTTGGGGGTGGTGTGGGCGAGGCTGCTGCGCCCGCTCTCGCCGTGGGCGCTGTGCCTGCCGCAGGGGTAGTGAGTCCGGCTGTCGCTGGGCCGGTGGAGCGGGGGCGACTCCGTGTGCGCCGCCTCATTGTTCTGAGTGCTTAGGAAGGGGGTGCTCTCGGCCACCAGCTCCTCGTCAGACTCGCTGTAAGAGGCGCTGCTCAAGGAGAAGGAGTCCCGGACGGCTCTGGCTCTGTGAGGGACGTGCCCGTTCAGTTTGGATTTTTTCCACCGCCTGTTGCTGCTGGCTGTTTTCTTTGGCTGCTCTAGCGCTGTGACGTACTCCTGCGTCGTCTCGTACTCATCGTCCTCCGTGATGCGGAAGGGGCTGGAGGGCAGGCTCCCCATGCTGTCGTTTAGGTAGGTCTTCCTTTGGTAGTAGCTGTCGTACCTCTGCGTGTCCTGGAAGGGGAGCTGGTACCGCCGCAGGAGGGGCTGCTGTTCCTCCACGCGGAAGCTGATGGGGGCCGCCGGCGGCAGGGAGACGGCGTGCGCCGAGTTGGGGGAGGTGATCTCGAAGGTGGGCACCGGTGCGGCCATCGAGTAGTGGAAGTCGACAGGCGACAGGCGTGCTGGTGTGGTCAGGGCCGACACGTACCTGGAAGAAGCAACACCTCCGTTGGGACACCGAACCACCCCCAAAGCCTCCAGCGGTGCCTGCGCTCTGCTGAGCACCCGGCGCGGGGACCTGGTCCTGGGGCTCAGCACCTCCCGGGGAACCGGGCAGGGGGACCTCGCACCGCTGTGCCGAGGGGGGATGAGCTGGCGGCGTCGGAGGGCTCTTGGGCACCGTGCACCCCAGGGCTGCCTCTCCCAAGGGACTTGGTGCACGGTTCCCACCCCGCATCTCTGCAAACCTTGCAGCATCTCCCAGCAGGCTAAGTCAAGGCTTCCCTGCCTCTCATCTGCCTGCTGCTGCTTTCTGGAGCTGCCCGGCTTGTCCCAAGGAAGGTCCCCAAAACGCCCTCCCCCCTGCTCAGGCCACAGGTGGGGAACGCCTGGGCATTGCTTCCTCTGACCTAGGAAAAACCTTGTGTCTCAAAAAGGCATCTTCCACTTTCATCTACTCTAGAGACAACATCAGCGAGGCAGCTCAGGTCTGGTCCAGCCCCTCTCCGAACAGCCCCTCCTTCGGCATCGCCTCTTTCTAAGGAGCAGATCAGTGCCAGTTGGTGTCTCTGCCCACTTCAGGCTGCCCAGGCTCCCTGCCCCGGCCGGTGCCTTTTTCCCCGTGTGTCCTGTGAAGCATGAGGTGTCTGTGTGAGCTGGGACAGCCTGCCTGAATGGGGTGGGGACAGGAACGAGAAAGCAGGAGATGCCACCTTTCTTCTCTGCCCTGTGGACAAGTCCCACTGCCTTGAAGGGCAACTGCCTGGAAGTGGCCACGTGGCCACCCAGGGTTGCCCACAGGCTGCCCACGAAGGGCTGGAGCAAGGGTGGAGATGTGCTGCTCCCACAGACCGGGGAAGACAGAGATTGTTGCTGACCCTTGGTGGCTGATGGTGCCTCAGCCCTGCACTTGTGGTTCCCTGGAAGGCTGGGTCACACAGAGCCCTGCCCCAGGGCTGGGCAGCACCCCTGCTTGCCGGGCCATCCAGGACTACGCCGAGGATACACATCTTTTCCCCATATACCTGAGGGCCAGACCCTGTGTGAGCTGCCAGCCCACCAAGGCTGTGCTCTCAGCCGGTTTTTCTTCACCAGCTGCTGACTGCAGACAGGTATTTTCTGCTCCTCTCCTCCCCATGCTCCAAACCTACGTGGCCACCAGGCGAGCAGGGTGCAGCGCTTGCTGCTGCCCCTACCGGAGTGGCCTCCTGGGGCAGTGCCTTCCTCTGGTAGGACCAGAGCTGGAGGTTCTCCAGTGCTACCAGAGGCTGCTGCTCTAGGGCTGGGCAGAGGCAAACGTGGGCACGGCTTGCCTCTGCTGCGCCGGGGCGGCACCGAGCAGTGGGGTCTGACCTCTCGCTGTGCGGCGAGTCCCGCAGGGAATCCACCGAGTCGCGATACTGCGTCATGGGCCTCCGCGAGTCCTCAATGCAGAAGGCAGCCCCGCGGCGAGCCCGTGCCTCCACGCACGCAGGGCTGTTGCATTTACTGGTTCCCACTGAGGACAGCATTATCCCAGACTGGGAATCTGAAGTCAGGCTCTCCGTCCGCTCCAAGCTCCAGGTGTGGCTTTCATGTCTGTGGACCAAACCCCACACGGACAGTTAGCAAGGAATCCCCGCCAAGGTCTTCTCCAAAGAGCTGCATGCAGGCTCAGCTCACTCTGCTCTGCACTGGCATCCCCTTTCTCCCTCTCACCAGGATACATCTGGCCGGGGATGCCCAGCTTCCCAACCCTGCCTTTGCTTTGCCTGCCTTTGCTACTTCTTGGAGATAGGATTGGAGGGTAAAGAAAGGCAAACCAGTGCCTACCAGGTATTTATCGCACCACCTCCTGATGGCTGGGGGCAGGATGGGACGGGACAGCCTCTGGAGGGAGGCCCGGGCAGCTCTGCTTTGTGCTTGCAGAGCATTCTGGGTGTGGAGCAACGCACTGGCCGTGTCAAGGCAAGTCCGCAAAGGATCTTCAAATGTGCCCTCTGCATTGCCAAGGCAGCCCCCTCTACTCTGCCCTGGTGAGACCCCACCTGGAGCACTGGGTCCAGTTCTGGGCTCCCCAGTTCAAGAAAGATGAGGAACTCCTAGAGAGAGTCCAGAGGAGGGCAACGAGGATGATAAAGGGACTGGAGCATCTCCCCTAGGAGGAAAGGCTGAGGGAGCTGGGCTTGTTCAGCCTGAAGAAGAGAAGGCTGAGAGGGGACCTCATCAACACCTACAAATATCTTAAGGGCGGAAGTCAAGAGGACGGAAGCAGTCTGTTTGCAGTGGTGTCCAGTGACAGGACTAGGAGCAACGGGTGCAAACTGAAACATAAGAGGTTTCAGGTGAATAGGAGGAAAAACTTCTTTACTCTGAGGGTGACAGAGCACTGGAACAGGCTGCCCAGGGGGGTTGTGGAGTCTCCTTCTCTGGAGACATTCAAGGCCTGCCTGGACGAAGTCCTGTCTAGCATGCTCTAGGAGAACCTGCTTTAGCAGGGGGGTTGGACTAGATGATCTCCCGAGGTCCCTTCCAACCCTTGCAATTCTGTGATTCTGTGATTCAGAAGTGCTACCAGAAAGGAGCCAGAAAAACCCCACTCCAAATTACTTCATCATCAGTAGAGAAAAGTGAACCAAAGGAAGGCCTCGATGTTCAGTTTCACAGAATCATAGAATCACTTTGGTTGGAAAAGCCCTTTAAGATCATCGAGTCCAACCGTTAACCTAACCCTGCCATCCCACCACTAAACCCTGTCCCTCAGCACCTCATCCATCCTTCTTTTAAATCCCTCCAGGGATGGGGACTCGACCACCTCCCTGGGCAGCCCATTCCAGAGCCTGACAACCCTCTCGGTGAAGAACACTGGGTTGTAAAAGACTTTGTCAGCAAAACACTTCCAAGGTGCCAGAGAAAACCTGCGATACGTTGGCTAGACCTTGCTGAGCACACGGGGCTCCAGCTGCCCCAGTCTTGGTGCGCAGAGGACACCCGCAAGGACTCCCCGGGGACCCCAGGGGCCCACCCGCACCGTGGCCACCAGGCTGACCCCTCTCCTTGCCAGAAATACGTGATCCATCAGAGCTGAGCTCCCGCGCTGCAGCAGACGGAGCTGTGCCAGCAGAGGATTTTGGGCGGGGGCTTGCAGAGGAGAGCAGGCCTCATTATGATTTCCCAAGAACTCGTTAATTATTGATGGCTGCGGGCACACGCTCGGCTGCAACCACCGCACTCATTTATAACTTCAGACGGCGTCCTCCTTAGAGGCGCTGATAGCGTAACCCGGAGCCGGGCTACGCCGGTAGCTTGCCCCTGGTGGGACCTCAAGAAGCACCTTCCCGCTGCACTTGACTCAGCAAGAGGAGGTGGCAGGTAGCCAGGGCCAGAGGCCACGCGAGGTGGGTGCCTCCCCGGAGCTGCCGTGTGGCGACGCTGCCCTCCAGACACAGCTCTGCGTCCTCAGGAGGTGCCCGGAGATGGCCCCAGCGCCCCAGAACTTTGAAGCGAGCGTGGAAGGCCGGCAAGGTGCGGCCCTGCAGGCACGGGAGCCCCTGTGAGCCGGGCTCAAGCTCGCGCACACCTGGACAGTGTTGGGCTGCAGCGCACGAATTAAAAATAACCAAACTGGAAACCACCAGGGGTGGGATTTCCCCAGAAAAGGCAGTAGTTTCCAGCCCAGCGAGGCATTCTTGGCTCCCTCTCTACTTGTTCGAGGTCTAGCCAGAGGAGTCTGGGGAGGAATTCACCTGAAAACCCAAGTTCAATATCTAAGGTTGCTCTGACGCATGTTATGCCCAGAGTACTCGCTCATCCCTGACGGATGCCCCAACCCTGAGGAAAGCTTGAGCTGAAAGGATGCGTTGCCTCCTGGGCAAATGGGGACAAGCGCATTGGGCTAGTGAAGTAACTAAGCCAGGACTTCTTTTGCTTTGTAAAGCCAATGAATGAGATCTGTATGTCATTGATGGGTCGTAGACACGGCCCCCCTGCACCTTGCAGTCACTTTTCAAAGGCAAGTGCTCTCCTAGGGAAGCACCATCACTGACTGGAAGAAGCACAAGAGCTGTGTAAGGGGAAGAACCTGAACATCCAAACTCAAAACAGCACAGGACTTTTTCTGGAGCATTTGAAGGACTTTTCTGGACATCATAAAAATAAGGAAGCTCCATCTGCAATTTAAATGCTCTCAAAAACTGCGAGAACTTCCTCTTCCGAGCCGTGCTGCTCTTCCCCCGGTGGCTATTTTGAAATGTAAAACCCCCTATGTCTCATCCTGGGTAGCAAGAATTGTTGGTGCTTTCCTGATAGCTCCAGTTTTCCTGAGAGCTTCAGAGTCTTCCAGTGAAAGAGGTGCTCAGAGGCTGAGATCCTAACGCAACTTTCTGAGCTGTGATAAATTGCACAGGAGTGGGTTTTTGCTGAAAAACTCTGACCCCCAGGTCAGAATCTAACTTTGAGGAACTGGCCAAACCATTTTGTGATATTTTGTGTGCTTTGCACTGTGTACAAGGCAAATGCATTCTAAGTATATCAAGCATGAAACAAATAACTGGTGTGTGCTTAATGAATTATTATGGGTGTCCTCTGTGGTTGCAAACACAACTTGCAAAGCCTTTCCTAGATGCATCCTCCCATTTCTGTCCGTGCAAAGCCTGCAAGCACACCTTCCTTTCCTCCCAGTTCCCAGCTACGTCAGCGCTGCAGGTTCCTGCTGGCACCTCTCTGCGGGCCGAGGATCACCCCCTTTCCACACCTTTCCACACCTTTCCACACCTCTCATTAACTGGGGCCAGCAGAGACCCGCGGTGTCGACATGGCCAGCGTAGTGCCAAGCATCCAGTGAAAACAGAAAGGGGGGTGAGAGGAAAACCTTCTACTGGCTTTGAATCTCACAGCATCCCAAGGCAAACAGCAGGAGAAAGCTCAGGGGAAAATGGCATACATCACCTCTGGCTGGACGTTGGAGTGGCTGTGGAGCAGTGATGGGACGGGGAGCAGGAGTGACTTCCTGAAAAGGTTGTCTCTGTTTCCCTTCGGATCACATGCTCGGTGGCAGAAACATTCTTAGAAATATACTATAAAACATGAAGAATCGCACAGATCAGCCAGCAGCTTGCCAACGCTGCCACAGCCAAATTCAGCTGGTTTGATGATTTCTGGTGACAGCAGATGAGGACTGAGTGAACCTGGCAGCTCCGTCACCCCACGGGGAGCGGCGAGGGGGCTGGAGGTTCGTCTGCCCCTGCACGGTGAGCACTGGAAAAGGGCTACGGCAGAGGGACTGAAGCGGGGCATGAAGAGCCACGGGGTTCCCCGGGGGACAGTGGCACCACTACTGAGCAGAGAAGTGCCTCTGCTCCCAGGAGGTTCTACACCTGACAGGGCACCAGCAAAAAGACAACCACACGAGATCTGCCAGAGGTACGAGTCCTACAGAAACACCGGGTGTAATCCAAATATTTATGCTGAGCTTTTCCTTCACCCAACACAAAGCACTGCTTTGCACAGGGACACTAAGCTCTCTGGGGGAGTCAGCACCTTGGGGCGTTCTGAGAAACGCCCTTTCCCTCTTCCTCCATGGCTGGGATTCAACCTGGCCAAGTTTTAATATCCAAAGGGTGGCCCAGCACAGCTTGTAATCGATTCACTGTACTCATTTCCACCAGGTTTTTTTTTTTGTTTGTCTCTGCCTCCCCCCTCCCTTCTTCTGACCCCTTTCAATGCCTTGTCCAGGCAATGCCAGGTCTGAGGCACTTAAGCACACTGACGGTCCCGTTGAGTTCACAGTTTGAGGGCACTCTTATGTGACCGAAGTCACAAGGGTGTCTGAACTGCCCTTCTGGATCTGGCCCTTAGATCGTTCTCACTGGCGTGATACTGGCACCCCACCAGGACATCCCACCTTGCCCAGGACGCCACTCTTGGTACAGGGAGGTGGGCTAACACGGTGTTGACCAGATCACCATGACATGCTTCGGCACGACATGGTCACCGCAGCAGCTCCGGCCACCGCCGCATCCACCGCATTCATCATGCCGCAAAGTGGGGCTTGGTGGGGTAGCTTAATAAACAGGAAACATCGAGAACATCTCTCTCAGAGGAAAACAGGATCACACTTGATTCATCAAAACAAACCTGTCCCAAGGGCCCTAATCTCATCCTGTGCTTCAGCGTAAAATCACATTTCCCTTCTGATGTTGATTTTGGAAATGTTTCTACGCAGAATCCCATCTTTTCATTCAAGTTTGTTAGCGTTTTGCTCCTCACGCACATGCACGCAGGTGTGTAAGCGTACACATCCATGTCAGATCCCTGACGGAAAATGGGCACTCAGTAACATGCAGGGAGGCGGAGGCAAAAGGTCTTACATCGGCCATTTGGATTTCCTCAGGATCCAGACGTGGATGGCTTGGCCCATTGGCAAGGCTCCTGTTCTGATGGGCAGGGCACATGTTCTGCCGTAAATGATTATGCATTTGTTTTCTTTGTTTCCTTTAAAATAGAAAGGAAAAAATCTATTAGGAAGACTTATCTCCTGGGGCGCTCTGCCCCCAGAGAGGCCCGGGGGACACAGACGACAGAGAAGGCCAAGTCTCTTGGTGTTTCCGTGGTGTTTGTGGAAAGCTGCAAACAGGGAGAAACGAGGCGTTCAACATTTGCCACCTCCTGCTGCTTTTTCAAAAGAGGGTGAGCATTTCTCAATATGGGCAATTTGGGAAGCTGGGTCCAGGGTCCCCTTTTGCAAGACAAGGGCCAGCACGATGCAGTGGAGCCAGGGGCACCATGGTGCTGGGAGCAGGGGAGAAAAGTGGGGAGCAGGAAAAGGGGAAGCAGATCCTGGCCTGGCCTTGGTGGCCAGGGACTTGACCTGTTCTGCGTGAAGCACGAAGTGGCAAAGCCTACCCATGCCCCTGGCAGGGCCTCCACTCCGCAAGACTCCCTGCGTCCCAGGGGCACCCTGAGCTGAGCTGAGGTGCAGGCTCAGTAGGGAAAGAGGTGCTGCCCAGGCAGGGAAGACTGGCCATAAAAGAGGTCCCCCAAGCCTCTTGTTCCATCAAGATTGCTCTGAAAGTCCCTGAAATGTACATGGCCGAGCCCACAGCTCCTGAGCAACGGCCCAGCGTGCTCCCACAGCCAGGAGCTGGGCTGCTGGCTCGGGGATCAGCTTTTCCCAGTAACACAGCATCACCTGGCTGGGCAAAATGGTGCTGATTCAGGGGATAAGCAAATGGCCCCAAGGAAACATCCTGCTCAGGCACAGCCCAGTAGATCGCTTCACTGGCCTCCTTCATGAGACCTTCCTGGGAATACCACAGCACAGCAGCTCCTGAAAATAGCATTTGGGTGAAGGGTACGAAGTGTGAAGCATGAGCACCGCCACTCGGTCACCTCCGGCCAGTTACCGCCTGTCAGCCACCCATACTCACTTGGTCTTACAGTAAGCGACCACACAGACGATGCCCACCACAAGCAAGGCAACACAGATTCCCGTGATGGTTAAAACTCTCTTCTGGTAGAGCTCTTCTGCTTCTGCAAATGGAGAGAAAGAAACCAGTTACAAAGGGGCTCCAGCACCAGGGATGCGCCTGGCTGCACAGGAACCAGCACTGCCTGCGGGTGAGGAGGAGAACGGGGGCTCCGTCAGACCTCCTACCGATCCACTGCCCGTCTCCATCGGCTGCCCCGAGCCGGAGCCCAGCCGGCCCAACCTTACTCGCCCCTCAAGAGACCTTCACTCCTTTTGCCTCTGCGCCTTTGCCCTTTCTCGCTCGGTAGCTCACCCCCTCCGAGTTCACACACGCTTCTCCCGCAGTGTAACTTGGTGACTAACCTCAAAAAGCCCCGTGAGTCTCCTCTCCCTTCCAGCAGATCCCCCCTGCTCGGTAACTTAGCAGCCTCCCGAGGAAGCCCCCGAGCGTCCCCCACTCACCACGTGCACGCGCGCCCTGTGATGCTCTCATCACGGGCTCTCTGCTCTGACGGACTCAGGATGCCTTTTCCTTGCAGCGGCTGCATGCCCTGGAGCTCAGCGGTGTGCTAGAAACCACCAAGCAACAGGCCCCAAAGCATGTAGGTGCTGGAAGGGACATCCTAAAACAGTCAAAAAGCAGAATGAGGATGGAGAAGTGATAGCGTGTTAGACAAAGAAAAGGGGGTGGAGTAATTAAAATACAGTAACGAATTACAGTTATGGATTTTTAATGAAACCCTAGGAGGTGATTAATTCCATTGCACCAGGTCGCTCAGATGCACACGCAACATTCAAGCAGCGTGCTGCTGCTTCTCTCAAATACCACCGTTTGTCATGGACCACCTTTCCAATCAGAAAAGCCAGTGGCTTGCACCAGACCCCAGACCCTGCTGGAGGTGAGGCGATTCATTCACATCAGCCAAAGCTCCAAGGAAATGCTCGGGCGTCCCTTGCAGCGTGATGGATCTACACCTAGGCAGCAACCGCAGGGCAAGGGCACCTCTTCCTCTGTGGCTACACCGGAGCAGACGCGCTTCTCGGCGACATCCACGGAGGTCGGCGGGGGCAATTTGCTTCTCCAGCTGGATGACTGGGAGAAGGACTCAGTGCAAAGCTGCCACGAGTGTTTCAGTTCAGCGCCTATGAACAACGTCCTCACGCTCCATACTTTGTGTTAACGTTGCAGTTACTGGGGTTTGTGACTTCTTTAATATTCACTGAAATATTTTTTTGTATAGATCAGGCAATAAAACTCATGCCATGGTTGCTGTGCTTGGCGTGGTTCACCATGCCAAGCTCAATACCTTGAATGGGCTCTGTGATATCCCCAGTGCTACCAAAAAATGAAATTCAAAACCAGTAGAGAAACAGGTCTGGTCCCAGAAACCCCTGGGACAAGGCCTTAGCAAAAAAGCAAGGGGGAAAGCAAGGAAAAATTATAGATGACTGAGTGTTTAGACCAATCTCAGCTTGCCATTTTAGGATGGAAGAAGCATTTTTGGAAGAAAAAAAAAAAGTGCTAGGAAAAATATTTATCTCTTTCTCTCAAAATGGGAATGAAGAAAGATTTGCTAAAGGAGGGCTGAGAATGACAGCCCGGGCATGAAGATGCAAAACACAGTCAGCAGAGCTTGCCTCGTGCCTGTGCTGCAGAGCTACCGTTTGAAGAAATGCGCCTCCCATTCGCCTGCGCACTGGCCCGTGGCTCCATGAGGTGCTCCGGGCGCCGGTGGAGTTCCCAGAAGGCAGCGTCCGACCGGTCACTGGAGAGGCCGGCAGCTGAGACCTTCCCAGACTCCATCCCCACAGTCGTGAGGACCAGGAATGGCAAATCATGGGTCCCCCCGGGCTGAAAGCCGCAGCAGCTTCACAGCTGCCTGCCCCCCCTCGGAGCCAGGGCCACACGGGCTGGGACGCGCTGACGCGGAGGGGCTGGGTGCCGGCTGACCTTACCCCCTGCTCTACTGCAAGGAACCAGGGGGAGCTGGCAGGGGGAAGCAGCTCGCTCTGGGGTCAAGCACCTCCTTCGGTGACCCATTTCCCCTGCACGGACGCCCTCTTCCAGGCATCAGCAACCATGGCAGACAAGTTTTCTTGCTCTCGCGCACCTCTGGGACCTGGATTCCCGCTGTACGACTCTTTCCTTCAGACAGGAGTTGCAGAGCTTTTATCAGAATTGGGAAAGCCAGCTAGGATCATGTCCTGGTTACGGATGGCACCAGGCGAGAATTTTGCTACTACCCAGCCAAAAATACTTTAAAAAAAAAAAAAAAGCCTGGTAGGAGGTTGGTTTTCACCATTGACCCATCCATCAAGCCAATTTATTCAAAGATTCTTCACCAGCTGTGTTTTTTGCTACAAAGACTGTTTTTCCAAGCATAAATCATTCCCTTTGAATCATGGGGAAGAAAGAGCAAAGCCATCGAAACTATGGCTTTTTTTTTTTTTTTTTACTTATTACCTACACAACAAAACTTTTCACCCAAGGCTCAAATCACGGTCTCTGTTGCGGTGACCATGTCGGCATGGGACCCTGGCTCTGGCATGGCTGACTGCCCCGAACCTTCGCCCGAGTTGCACGGGGAGTGGTTCAGTTCGTCAGAAATGCAGATTTAGGGTCCCTGTCCCGAGCTGACAGCTCTGCTGTGTGAAGCAGAGGGGTGTGAGGCTGGGCAGCACTGCTGCAAAGCTGAAAATGCTGATAGCAATTTATCCTGGCTCCTGACGTCTCATTAAAGCTGACACTCGAGGGCACAGTATCGTCACGTTACACAAAACCATCTCAAAGGCGACAGAAACAAAATAAGGGAAAGCACGCTACGGTTTTGTATTTGAGAAGGTAAGGTCCTGGAGCAGGACTCGTCCATTTGTGTCTCTATGCTCTACAAACACCAGGTCTTCAGCAGCAGCATCGTCACTCTACAGCAGCAAACGCCATGAACAGACCATGGGGTGCCACACCATGCCGACAGTCACGGTCCAGCCACGGGTGTCACAGCAACGCATGACAGTGAGAGACGAATGACAGAGGAGAGGCGGCTGCAGACGGGGAGCGGGGTGGGAGCAGTTCTGTGATGACATTGAGAATGGATGAGGAAAAGGACAAAAGGTCAACAAAAAAGGGATGTCAAAAATCCTCAATTTTGCAGTTTATTTAAGTGTATTGAGATTAGCAGCACCGCTTTCTCTGAAACACCTGACCACAAAATGCACACGTTTTCTGCAGCAGGGAAGAGCTGCTGGGGGATGGACACCAACCCTGGTGGATCAGGCATGCAAAAAACAGGGGAGACAAGTTTCTGCAGCTCCAGCTAGTGCATGTCCCTCCACCGCCGGGATCCGAGAAGACAATCGAGGATCCAGCAGTGAAAGATCAGTGTCCCCGTACCTCTAGCAAACGGAACTGAAGCACCTTCATGCCAAGATCTGCTCTGGCTGACGTTGCTGGGTCAATGTTTTGAAGCTAAGTGATAAAGATAAACCTCTCTTCTCTTGCCTGACCGAGCCCTCCCTGCAGCTGGCCTGGACGCTCGAGGGAGACCCAGCCGGGGGGGTTCGACTTCCCAGGTGCTTACTCAAGAGGTACTTGGTAGATCTCTAAAAACAGACTGAGGGGAATGGAAGAAAAATAACGTGGCTATGAGCAGCTGGGCAGGAGCGGGCAATTTCCCAAAGGGGATATTTTAAAAAGCATTTCAGTTACTGCAGTGTTTTCCAAACTGCAGCTTGCCACCACGACGCTCAGCATTACACCCTCCGCTCTCACAGGAGGCCACCGACCTCCCCGGGCTCACTCCTCTCTGGACTAACTCGCCTCATGCCAACTGTCTTGCAATAATTTCCTCCTGGTCAAGAACTGAAGTAAGCTGCTAACTTACTGCTCACTTACTGCTAACTTACTGCTTACTTACTGCTAACTAACTGAAGTAAGCTGGGAGGAGGAACGGCAAAGCTCATCCCCACCCTTCACAGGATCCGGAGGATGGTTAGTAAGTCTAGGGGCACAATTTCTGTAAAATCCCTGATCTTCCTCCAACTTGCCTTCCTGTTCCTGGAATGCCCGCCCGTTCCCAAGCGGTGCCTGCTGGCAACCTGTGGGGTGGGCACAGACGCCAGCCTTTCCGATAAATACACAAAAGCATGTTGAATGAGGAGACGTATGGCACTTGTAACATCCCAGTCACGCCACGCACACCAGGCTGCTGCTGGAAGCAAAGAAAAAAGTGCTGCTAAAAATACACCTGCATTTTTATAGGTTTACATTTAGATTTTGTGGTTTGCTTTGCTTTTTTTTTTTTGGTTTGGTTTGGTTTTGTTTTGTTTTGTTTTTCAATCCAAACATCTATCTTGGTGCCAGGGAAGAGAACAGAACAGCTGATTTTTTAATCATCCCATTAAAGCCATAAATATAATGTGGGCAGCTCTTAATGGCTTCTGATTAATAAATGAATGGTTGTTCCATACCCTTTAATTCAAATCCAAGATGCTCTGCCAATGCAGAAAGAAGACAAGGAAGAGAAAGAGAAAAAGAAAAACAGGTCTGTCAGAGGTCGCTGGTACACGAACACCCCCCCGTGCAGGTACAGCAGGTCGGCTTCCCGGGGCGCCCGCAGCAGTCACGCAGAAGGCAGCGTACGCTTCAGAGCACTTCAAATCCCCACCAGAGCTTACATCTTATGTAAAGAAAGACCCAAACAAATTGCAGTGGAAGTTAATTATGAATTCTTTTAGTTAATTATGGATTCTTTTGAGATGAGCCATGTTTGTTAGTACCTGATATGGAATTCACAGTTTAGGCAGGGAAAAAAAAAAAAAAAAGAAGAAGAAAAAAAAAAAAAGTACACTTGTTCTGAAACAGCTCCTGACAGGTCGAAACACATAGCGACCGCATGAACCCGGTAAAAACCATTTATTCACTTTCTACAGGCAAAATGCACCCTGCGTGGTGTCAGGCGCCCCTCTCTGCCCGGCGCCCTGTGCCGCGAAGGGGAGCGCCGGGCAGACGCTGCGCAGGCACTCGCAGGGGCCCTGAGCCCACCAGCACGGATCCGCTGCCCGCCACCTCCAGCCGGGGCTGGGACGCACAGCATCGCCTGGGCACGACCTGAGGGTGCGCAGCCGACCCAGCACCGGCCCCGGATCTGCTGCTGAACCACGGGCGCTGCAAGCGATCAGTGGCCCAGGCGAGGCAACGGATCCCTTGCAGAGCTGAAAGTGCAAATTGCACTGGAAGTTGCCCCTGAGTCTGCGATCTTCCAAATTTCGCTTCTGCTGTGGCTCTGCATTCTTTTAGAAACAACGAGCGTGCTGAAAAAAAGCCCAAATCGGAGCGTCTGCTTTCAGATTCGTACTCATTACGAGTGAGATTGCAGCTCGTCTTGCAGAGATAGCGCTAAGCCCAGTGGTTTACGTTAGCGAATAGTAACGCAGTTATCCAAAGCAGGTATCCTGGATTTTAGCAATTTTCCTGGTACAGGTCTCATCTATGGACAGGTTTTTTTCCATAAACATTAAAGTTCTCCACACTTATCATTGCACACAGAAGTGAGCTCTGCTGTTCCCCATCACCGTACGCACAAGATTATTTGCAGCTTGGAGATGCCCACATTTACTTACTATATTTTCCACAGGAACTGCTTTTTGCTGCACAGAAATACTTGTTTTCTTTGAAAATTTAGGCAGGGGGGAGATTTGCACTAATCGTTATGGAACATGTAAACACGTTTTCTAAAGCAGGTTCTTCTCTTCAAATCAATGCTGATGCTTGGGGGGGGGGGGGAGACAGGAGTTGGGGGGGTTCTTTTTTAAATTTTGCATAATTTAAAGGCCACAAAACCTGGCTGCTCTCTGCTTCACATCTCACATTTGTGCAAAAGGAACAAGGAAAAAGGGCAAACGCTACCATGCGTTTCACAGACATTTCGTACAAGTTGCGGTGACTCGGACACAGTGTGGTGGGCAACAGAGAACTGGACAGCTGAGATCCCAGCATCCACCCCAGACCTCTTGGCTATCGCCCCTCGCCTCGACCTTCTCCTAAGGCCACTGCACACGCAGTTTCCCCCGGCGCTGTGATAACTGCATGCAGAGACACCTCACATTTCCTCTCTCTATCTGTGCCATCGATCCATTCGAGAGCTGCGTACCGCCTGCGCTGACACATCTCCTCCCTCTTTTTTCAGGATTTGCTGCAACCTCTACAGCTACAAATGGATGCAATTCAAAACATTTTCATGTTTTTTTTGCAAACTCAGAAATGCCGTGCAGACAGAGGTGGCGGGCAGGACCTGAGGAGCTTTAGCCTTCCCACTGCCCCTCTCACATCAGAGCTGCCGTTCCTCCTGGCTGCCAGCCCCATGGAGCAGACGCCCAGCTGGCTCACCGGCCCTCGGCTACGGGTTCCCTGAGCAGCACAGAAACCACGCAGCCACGCAGCGGCCACAGCCTACGTGCCTGCCTACGCCTACAAACCCCCCGGCAGCTTTGCAGACGGAGGGCGCTGTACCCCAGCCTATGCTCCTGTACCTGGCATCACGGCTACTCAACACTTCTCGATCATCATTTTAGGCTACTGACACTGCTTCTGTACCACCCCTAACTGAAGACGTTGAACAGGGAGCTGGTCTCCCCTTCCCCAGTCCCTCCTGGCCTGGGCGGGCATTGCCTTCTGCACTGGGACAGTGAAGGAGGGGATGCTCCAAGAGCAGGCTGGGATCTGGAGGCTTTGCCTCTTCTCTAAAGAAGAGACTGTTCAAAATTATCCGACATGGTACAATCCAGAGGATAATGAGATGACCCCAGCTCCGGGAAAAGCCTGGCTTCAAAACATAATCACCCTGCGTTCAGCAGAGGGGTATCATCTTCACAAACATGGCTTACCACATAATGTGTGCCTATTTTACACCAACAGCGTACCGCTCAGTAGCAAGCATGTTTGAGAAATCAAAATTTCTCCTAGAGACTATGATTTTATTTGGTCTGGAACAAAAGACATTTCTGACTGCATACCATGTTTGAAAGAAGTCTCCTTCGCTTTAAGAGGTTGATCAGGAAAAGTAATACAAACATATTACTTTAAAGTTATTTAAAGTCTTTGGGTTATTTTTCTGGCTAGGTGGAGAAGATGCTCAGCACGACGTGCAGCACCTGCACCGTGTCCTGCAACAGTTCGGTCAACCTGCCGAACCTACCCTCCCAGTTAGGCTGGCAGCCTGGCGGACTTGGCTGCTGGGGGTGCCTGGAAACCTTTCGGCACCAGCCCCCCCTCCGGCCATTAACCACGTCGGGGGAAGCAGGAGGCCCAGGTCAGTCCTCCCGCTCCTCCCGACGGTGACTGACTCCGTGCCGATGGAGGTGGTTGTGGTGGGGAGGTGTACTGTACCCCAGGCCTGTGGAAGAGGGAGCCTTTGGGACAGCTAAAATTAAATAGATGAGTCTCATCCGTAGAGACAAACTAACGCATGCCAGAGCGCTGACAGAGGGCGGCAGTACTCGCCACCTCCCACGGGACAAGCTCCATGGGAAGCGATGTACCCCGAGGCTACCAAGCACACAAATTGCAGGGAGGCAGCGCTGCCATGGTAGCTCCAGGCTGAGGACATGGGCGTATTATTTTTCTCACATCATCAACCTTCTGTCTGAAGTCCACACGTGCTCCCTTGGTCATGGCAAGGAGCTAGGGCTGAGCACCCTGAACTGCTGTGAGGCTCCCCAGGCTGTTTGAAATGGGGACATGTCTTTTGGAAAATCTCATTCCAAATGTGCGTGCTGAACCTTGATGAAAATATTGGACTTAAAGATAGAACCCATTCTTCCTAACGCAGCCGTCAGCGTTAAGGAAACGGTATCTGCTGGCCTCTTTACTGCATTACTTGGCAGTATTTATGTTAGTTCTTGTACCTTCAAGCTAAGCTAGGCTCTTCTGTGTTAATCCCAAAGTAGATTGGACCAGTAGCTTGGAAATGTTCGAATACCAGTGAGCATGGGAGAGTTGAGGAAGGGAAAAAGGGAAAAATACGAAAGAAATTGACAAAAATGTTTCATTTTCACACTCTTTGTCTCAGCTGCAGCACGTCTGTGTGGGATTCAGGTTGGATCCCATCGCCCAGATCGGTTCCACTCAGCTGACTGAAGCAGGGCTTGCCGAAGAGTCAAGGGATGCATGGACCTTACACTCAAGTCCCCCAAAGGCTGATGTGCAGTTGAAGTGGGCTGAAAGGAAAAATCCAGTTGGATTTCGGTGCTTCCAGAAGGGTGGGTACTCTGTGGACCCACTGCCACGAATTTTGTGGTGGATTTTTGTCTCATCATCGGACAGAAGACAAAGTCCTACACTTACTTGATCCGCAGTGACTTTGTGACTGTGTTTTTCTCTATAATGTATTTTATCTGTTTTAAAAGGTAAACTAAAATATCCTTGAGGAGTATCACCTCAAGACAAGATGGCTATCACCGAACTGTAGATTTATAGGATGATTAAGAAGGATAAAAGCCTTAGCAAAGAGCTGTGAAAACTGGGCCTGTGCTCATGTGGACTTCAGGTTGCCCAAGAAGGTCATTAAGATGTTTAGTTACTGCATGCATTATTGCCCCCCGAACACGCTTGGGTCCCCCAGAAGGCTCTCTGGGCCACAGAGCATGCTCCAAGGCACAAAAGAAGGTGGAGAATTAACATCTTGAGGACCAGAAAGACAGACAATTGATAATAAATTGCACTGACAAAAGTAATACTCACAGCACCCTGGTCCAGGCTTCCCCCAGGGGTACAGGGAGCAATGCAAGACAGTCCCGTGACGCTGGGGACAGAGGACTCTGTGCTCGTGTTAAGGGCTGGGCAATACGTGGGATCTCCAAGTACAGAAAATCTGCAAACTTTCCATTAACTGCCCAGCCATTTAGCTTGTTCAGTACGGTACCGATAAAAATAATTTGGTAGGCCTCAGGAGCCCAGATACATAACAACAGGGCATTAGCAAGCTGCTGTGGATTAGCATGCAATTAACTTTAGGAGATCCCAAAGGGTAACCTGTACTGCTGTCCAGGGGAGAGGAATAACCCTGTCATGATAAACCACAAACGCCCTGTAATTACCCAGCCACACCACAGCGTAGTCATCACCCTGTAATTAAGTGGTCAGCGGTTATCGTGCCATTGAAAGGAAGCTGCAGAACGTTTGTGGAATTTAAAATGCTGTTAAATATTGGTTGAGGGTTCAGATGAGTAAGAGGTGGAGGAGAAAATAGAAAGGTAGGTTAAAAAAAAGTAATCTTCTGCTTATCACTTTCATATCTCGATTAACAGGTAGGAAAGTACTGCTGAATAAGCAAACTGAAGTCAACAGAGAAGCTGAAATTCAGATACAGGCCTTCCCAGAAGAGCCTGAAGTGGTACATTTATGCCTCTGCTCACAGGGACATGTCTCCTCACTTCTACACCTCGGGGTAACGACCACCACTCCTCCGGCTGCCGCCGGGTGACTTCGCAGTGAATGGGACCGTCCCGTCGAAAAATAAGAAGACTCTCACCTGACAAACCTACACTGCTCTGCTTCCACGATGGCTTAGTTGGCAGTGTTGGAGCCAGTTCGTGTGCCACCGTGGGGCCATGCGGTTCTGTTTCCAGCCCAGAGACCCTGATACAGACACTGCAAGTAGAAACAGTTTGGGCTTTTCTGGCTGGAAAGGCTCTGTGAAAGCAAATTCCTTGGAAAGAATGACTGATGGGAAGACCCAGGCATCCAATCTACAGGAAATGTGTTATGACAGGGCAGGAATCAGGCTGCTGAGATCATTACACGGGTCACACCCAGTGATGGTGCAGTGGATGCTCAAGAACAAGATGGTGGGTCTCATCTTGGAAATACCCACGGCCGTCATCTGTTGTTGGAAGGAATCTGCAACGCCTATGTGTCCTGCCACACAGCAAATCGATGAGGAGCCAGACCCATCACTCTGAGATTTGGATGGCTACAGCTAGGGGGTCATGGGAGACATATCAAGCTGGGAACTGAGGATACGGCTTCATATCAGCATCCACTGCAACTGACCAGATAGTCTGCCACTGCAAGACTCCAATTCTCAGCTCAAGCTCTTCTCTCCCATGTTTCCGGATGACTACACGGAGTTCCACGCAGCAGGAATAGCTGCCTTTCTCCCCTTTGAAGAAGGGATTTGATGAATAACAGCCCAAAGTTGAAAAGAAAGCCTGCTATCCCAATGGAGAGCAGAAAATGCTGCTCTCTGCTTCCAAAGCAGACTGGTAGGAAGACTTTGCCTATGAATTAAAATTCAATTTGTAAACAACCCAAGAATGAAATATGGGGTAAAAATGGAGAATATGTTAGATGGCATTTATGTGAATGTCAGCTCTATGCCAGGATGTTTACAGGCAGGCTACAGATTTCAACTTTAATTAGGTCACAAAGTAGAAAATGAAAATGTTTCGCTGAACAAGAAGATGAATGGTGTGACATTTGTCCTCCAGATCCGTGACAATTATTTTGGGAGATGAATAAATAGCAAAGATGAAATTTCAGATTCCACAGACAAGAGACAAGCCTAAACATAAAAATTCATCCCATATTTCTAAATTGTTCCATAAATCGCAAGTGAAAAGAATCTAAATGTGCAGACTTAGGCAAGGTATAAATGTTCCCGCTCATGGTGTTTAACTTTCAGTATCTCAGGCCCACCAGCAGTGAAGTAGCTGCCAATTTGTCCTACAAAACCTTTACAACCAGCCAGTCCAAAGCCCAGCAATTTTTTAGTAAACCTAAAGCGGGGTTTTACAAAGACCTGAAAAGTTCCCTGTAGAAGAGACAGAGCTAGACCTTGATCTGATGTAGAACAGGCAGCTGTGAAATATAGGGGCCAGCACAGCTTTAACAAAAAAGTTTCTTAAAAGGAAGGATGATTTTGGTTGTGCTTCTGTCTTCTGGAAAGAGCTGGAAGACATGGTTGTGCCTATGATGCTGGACCCGGGAGACAGCCATCAGCTGTGTGGGTCTTCAGGACCCACCAGAAGCTCTCATGTTGGAAAGACAGCCCGACTCTCCTGTGATATTGCTGAACTTTTCACCCACATGTGCCAGCAGAGATGAAGATCTTACTGCAGAGACAAAATGGTCCCTGGGTACTAATGCTATGGATTCGCTCAGGCTGTGGATCAAGAGTTCGATGTGTTAAACTTCTCACTAGTGCATGGACAGCCAGAGACACCCGGGATCGGTGACTCTGCAGGTACCTGCACCAGGGCTCCAGGAGAGACATCTGACAGCTAAACCTAAACCCTCAGCACCTCTGGGGGATAAAATTTCTCATCCTGATGGCAGCACAGCATCACAGAATCCCAGAATCCCAGACTGGCTGGGGTTGGCAGGGCCCCCCGGAGCTCCCCCAGTGCCACCCCCCTGCCCACCCAGGCTCACCCAGAGCAGGGGGCACAGGACAGCGGCCAGGCAGGGGTTGAAGATCTCCAGAGAAGGAGACTCCACAGCCCCCCTGGGCAGCCTGGGCCAGGGCTCCATCACCCTCACACTCAACAAGTTCTTCCTCCTGTTCAAGTGGAACCTCTCCTCTGCTTCAGGTTGTGCCCATAGCTCCTTGTCCTGGCACTGTGCACCACTGGGAAGAGTCTGGCTCTGTCCTGGTGACCCCCACCCTTGAGATATTTGTATTATGCATTATGAGGAGCACTGGATTTAATGAGCCAAATGCTCATCTGTGGGTGCCAAACCCTCTGCAGTGACTACGAAGGGAGCCTGGGGTACGAATTTGGACTCAGACCTCTAACACAGACATCTAAAAGCTCACGGAAAAAATAATGATATTCTGGCTGCACTGTTGCTGCAAAGAATGGGGCAGGTAGAAGAGGGCTCAGAAGATGAGGCCGTGACGGGAAGGCAGGCTGCCCGTATGGCTGGTTACTCCTTGCCTGCAGACTGCATTCCCCACGGCCAGGGTCAGGGAGGATTCCTGCTTTAGGTCACATTTTGGAGTTAGGATCTCCCAGCCCTCTGGTTTCATTGGCGTTACAGCATGACTGCAAGATCTAGCTCCTGAAACTAGCAGATGGTGCAACTTTACCATCAATTATATCTGCAACTATAATCTTATGGAGACATAGAAATATGAAGACCTTGATGTGAAGAACATTTTAGTAAGCTGATTTAATGACTCATCACCCATGGAATTCTCTGTATTCTCATCTTCCAGGGCATTCCTTTGCTTTATATAATCATTGCAGCCAATCACCATCCCCTCTGTTCACTGCCACTAATTATCCTTCAGTCTAAATTAAAACTGCTTTAAATGTTTCGTTGATGCCCCTCGGTTATGTTGTACAGCCTCTGTAAGGCTTTCCTTTTACAGGTTAGTTAAAGCCTAGACAACATCTAGCCTTGGTCGATGGATAAGCCAACCCCTCATGCATGGATGGAGGAGCGTGACCAGCTGAGGCCAGTGAAATTACACGCAGACACAAGGGATCTAACCAGGCTTCAGTCAGCGCATCTTAACTCAGGACATATTTTTCTTCTCATATATGTACCTTTCATCTATTTTAATCCCCATGAATGTGCAGTTGTTTGCTCTGACACCTCTCCTTCCTTCCTTCTTCTGGTAGGTTTTCTGTTCTGATGAATGTGGGAAAGCCATCTGCCATACTGGCCTAAAACTGGCCTAAAACAGGATAAAGCTTTTAAGGTTCCCTGGGAGATTGTGCCCATTGCTGGATATGGGATTGCTCGGGCTCAGCGTCCCCAAGGCCCCCAGCTGTGCTGCTGCTGCTCAGCAGGTCCCCGTCTGCCCGCTGACGGCCGGAGCCCCCTGCCTGCACGCACCCGGCCACCGCTGCACAGAACAAATGTTCTCTCTGAGATGTCCTTACGCTATCAGCCTGGCTAGAAACAGACCATTGCAGCGGCTTAGACTAGTGCAGGCTTAGCGTAAAGGCAGGCTTAGAGAGGCGACACGGCCAGGCACCGCAGCTCCGCTCCGGAGTGGCCCCTTGCTGGGCCAGAGCAGCTCTGTTTGCACCATGCATCCATTTTCTCAGGTCAGTAGCTGGTTCAGCATGCTCCGCTTTTTAACTCCAGTATCTCAACACTTTCCCCATTATATCTGCGTATATAATTTCCCATTCTATTTGCATTACAATGCAAACAAAATAAAATGTCAACTCCTTACAAGCAGATAGGAACCAACCGCTGAGATACTTGCTTGGATTCTGCTGCTGCTGTTGCCTACCAAAAGCAAACGCTATTCGCCCAAATAACGGCTGAGCCGGGACGGACTGGGGGGTCTCTGAGCCAGCCCAATAGTACAAGTCCTAGTGAGTTGCTCTGTACCAATCTGTCAGAAAACAGCAACGTGTGAGCGCCACATAGAACACCCCCTCCATCTTCAACATTTCCTCTTCATTCCCAAGCAGTAGGGATACACCCAGAACGTCTGGCAGTAGGCACGTGGTCATGTGGCTGTAACAGCAACACAGAGAAACATCGCGTGCGAGAAAACCTGCCTAAATACAACTGATTTTCACCTTCATAATGGCAGGGGTCTAGCAGGAATTTCGGACAGTCAGAGAAAACCACACCTCCAGAGTTACCAGTCAAATGGCCATCAACAGCCTGAACTCCTAGAGAACGTGGGGAGTTTTACCTGAGCAAAATCCGAACAACAGTTTGACCTGGTGAGGTGGAAGCTGCCCCCAGAAGGAAGATACAGGACACCTGGCATGACGCCGGGATGCTGCACCGTCTCCATCTCTGGCCCAAATTCAGCACAGTATCTGACGTATCTTTTCAGAACAGCATCTTAAATTTAGTTCACTCTGCAGAGATTCTCGCTCAGCCCTGGGATAGACCTACTAAAAGTCAGATTGTAATATTTAATATTTATGTTAAAGAATCACCAACCTTGGCCTGAAGACCTAAACCACCCCAAATGTATTTAAAACACCACCAGTGTAGGGGTCATTATTTACTAGTTAAGTATCTGTCAAGTGCTGGCAATGTTCTCAGAACATGAATCAGGACAGAACTATTTCATTTCCAGTGGAAATGCCTGAACCTCATAATCTGTTTCAGCTTCTGACCTGCAGAACCCATATGGGATGAAGCACTGCGTGAATTATAGAGCAACATCAGCTTCTACTGTGCCTTAATTATTGATTAAAGTGGAAAGTGAGCATTTGCACAGCCCAGACTCAAGCGAGGCGCCTTTCCTATGCAGAGGAACAGCAAGCTCTGCGCATGCTTTTCTGCGGTGTTGCTGGTACCTATATTACCCAGCGGTGACCTGAAAGTGAAAACAGCGATATGAATCATCAAGAAGATTATTTTTATCCAAGTCCAGACAGGTAACCTGCATTGTTAAGCTGTTTTTGCCTTACTATCCTGTGGTTAAAGCAGAATTCAGGTAAGGAAATGTACATGCCTTGGTTTTAAATTTAGCGTTGTTCCTCTAATGTGTGAATAAAATTTAAACAAATCTCATTCTCATAAAAAGCTGGATTCTGCAGGCTGGGGAAAAACCCCCACACTGTTTACTCTTGCCATTAATGCTCTGGAAAGGCATTTTCCTGACATGAAACTAATTTTTGCCCATATTGGTTTTGCAGCATGGTAGCAATAATGTTTAAGCCTGGTGGACACCACCTCATGCTACAAATGAGCTTCATCGGGTGAGCATCCGGCTGCTGTCTGCCGCTGGGGTCCCTGACCCCATGGGCTTGAAAGGGAAGGGAAACCCTTTGGCATCAGGTTAAAGCTCAAACCAGAACATTTTGCTTTGTCATTTTAAAAAGGAGCTCACTTGGATGTTGTAGTCTGAAAGAATGAATCAATGGAGGTTTGGAAAACAATTTGGAACAAAAGGGAATGTAGCGTCAGGCTGTCCCAGGGGCCTCACAAAGCCCATTTGCATCTTGTCTGGATACTCTGTAGAAGGGAGCCCAATGCCAGCACTTGCCAGCTATTAGCATGTGCTAATGAGGTGCCTGCCATTGCCAGTTCAGGGTGAGGACTGCAGGATTTCTTACAGAGCGGTGGTAGAGGGGGCACTGGCAAACAAGGAGTCATCACGGAGAGGCATTTCTCCTCCGGTTCCCACTAACTAAAGCCTCTTTTGTGGCTCTTTTAAAAAAGGCTCTTTTTCAAACCACCATTTGTGGCAGTCCGAACAGGCAGCACAGAGGCAGGATGGGTCACAGAGAGGGTGACCATGGCCGAGCTCTTGCGCTGCAGCTCTGCCTCCTTTCTGGTCAGTCCCTACCCAGACCAGGACCCCACTGATGCTGGGACATGGTCTGAATATGGGCCCAGAAAAATTATCTGCCTTGAACAAAAGGAGCTAATGATGTCTATAAACAAGGCATCCCTGGAGACCTAGAGCCTGTAGGAACTGGAAACTAGAAACTGGGAGACACTAAGTGCAAGGGCTCCAGGGTATTTGCACCCATTGAACATGAGGTTCAAGGATCTGTCACTGTCGTTAGCCACAACCCCATATGCAAGGCTGTGCAGCCCCCTGGGGGCGACAGGAACGCCTCTGTGTCTCGGAGGGATATAGTCTGAGACGACAGTCGGCAGCTGTAGCCTGTTACCCTGCGTGGCACTGAGGCGTAGGAAGCCCTGAGACCGTGGCAGCCACCAGCGTGAGCTCCGGAGCTCCCGGCACGCGCGTGTGCCCTGTCCAGCCCTCTGGGCAGGCTCCAGGATCTGACTGCGAGGAGCCTCCAGCCACCTCACCTGGACAGCAACTGATGCCCAGGTCAGCTTCTGGAAACAGAAACGCGACCTCAGCTCGGAGGGGATTTCATTCCAGCCCTCGCTGTGATTTCCGCAGTTGGTACAGAGAGACTCACACAACCCCGCGCAAGAGCCGTGGCAAAGCGTACACCTCCTGCGCTGCGCAGCAGAGTCCGTCGTGCGACGGCAATGCCAGCGGATGCGGCTTATCAGACGGGCTGTTCTCACGCAGCACACCACATCACCTTGTGCCTCATTTGCATTTTGCATGAAAAGCGCAAGCAACATTGAGAAATGAAAGCAGAACCCATTCTAACAAATGGGGAGATAACAAGAGCCCCGATTCTCCTCTTGGACGCGATCACAGCTCCTCTTACGGCCAAGCAGAGCTGGGAGCGCACAAGGCAGGGAGGGGGCTCTTGGAGAACAGAAGAACCTGCTTTAAGGACACGACACAGAGCTACAATAACAAGGGAGAGAGAGAAGTAGAAAGAGACATACTGGAGAAGCTGACCATTGCGAAATGCTGACACCGGTCTCCTGTGAATTCGATCGGACACCTACCGGAAGAAAGAAAACCAGAAAGAGAGAAACAAGATAGCAAAATGACACCCAAACAGACCGAACTGAGGCCCCTTCTGATCCCTTCCGCGACTCCTATCCATCTGCTTTCAGCCTTCACCCTTACCTGCATCCCTAAGCCCTAGCCCAAATCTGACACCAAGAGCCATCCCTGACTAGACCACTCTACATCCACCGCTGTGCCCGGGAGGTTTTAAGTAGTGTGGTGCATTTTTTGTCTTCAAACATACTTTGCTTAGGATCTGGCATGTACAATCGCAAAGGCAGTTTCTCCAAACATCTCTGTCCGAAGAATCCGTTTGGACATCTGGAGGGGAAAAGGGGAGAAATCACAGAACATGTCTGGCACCATTCTTGAGGCTAAGGTCAGAAATAAAAAGTGCATTGTGATGAATGGAAAAAATAAAGGCTTTACGCGCGTATTTACTCTTTGCTTTGCTTTAACCAGGCACCTGCAACATCAGCATTCCAGCTCTATTTTTGGCCTGGGTCGTCAAGCCGCCAGCCAAACCCCTCCTTTCCTCCTCTGCCTGCCTCCTTCCTTGTCACCGCCTGGCAGCACCGGCTGGCAGGAAGATGGAGATGGGCTGGATGCTGCTGTCAGAGCTCTCCCTGAAGCTGCTGCCTAGAAAGGACTGGCGAGAGGCACCACAGAATGGCGAGGGCTGCTCAGGCGACAGTCAGCGTGCGTATGGCAAGCGTCTCCCCGGTGTTCCCCCAGCAACCCGCAGGGTGCTCCAGGGAAAAGGGTTACGTGGTGGTTAGAGAGGAAGCTTGTGCAGAGTCTCTGTGTTAACAGAGAGGAAGGGACAGAGAAGAAAGCTGAACCGAACAGGTCCCACGGGCTATCCCGACCCACACGGTGGGCTGGGCTGGGCCGGCTCGTGGGGCACCAGCTATGCATTAGCATCATGCTGCAGCGGCAGGGATGCTGCCCAGCGGACAAGGGCCACCAGGCACGTGAGCCAGCTCATGAGTACGCTCCCTGAGCCAGGTTTGGGGAGCATGGGGACCTGACAGGGGCGCAGCAGGAGCTGCCGAACCACGCCGGGTGCAGCAGGACCCACACGCTCTGTGCTGTGACCCCCTGCAGCGGCGGGTGAGCCTGGGGAGCTACGGGAGCTCAGCTGGGGGTGGTCAAACGCTCCTCCCCCCGGCACTCATCTCTCTCCCTCACTTCATGTCTTTTCTTCTTGCCTCCTTGGATAGTTCCTCAAAGTTGCACCTAGCTTTCCTGGAGTCCCAGCTCTTGCCTGCCTGTCCCACAACTCCCTCGCTCCCGCCCCAACCGACCTCTCCCTCCTCTGAGCTTAGGAGGGTTTTATCATTACAGCTAGCATCTCAGCATCTGGTTTCCTTCTTCCCGGGGTAAGCGGGGCTTGCAGGCTCTGCGCCTCCTACACGTCAGGCTTTCCTCACTCTCGGCTGTCACCCCAGGATCACACCATCCCTCCATGTTTGGCAAGCCCCACCTGGTCAGCAAAGAAGGGACTGAAGGACACCCCAGCCAAAAGGACGTGGACCAGAGGCCTTGGTCAGTGGCTTAGCTCCCTGCTGGTCCACGGCGAAGGACGGCAAGCAGCTGGAGCAGCCTCGGCACGGTGTCAGACGACTGGTCCCAACCTGCAGATATGATGGGGTGGAGCGGGACAGGTCCAGGCCCAGATCCAAGCCCACGTCCCAGGCACTCGCTGCCAGCCCCGCACGGGCAGAGCAGAGCTGACCTTTCTGTGCCTGCCCCCAGCCTGCGGACACGGCGAAGGGGATGACGAAGGGATGGCTTTGATTTTTAATGGGACCAAAGCTTTGTAGTTCCAGAGCTTGTTGGCAGATTAGCTCTGTACTCTTGCTCAAGGGCTATGGCAGCATTTGTTGTTCTTGACAGATTTATGTTGAGATGGCACGTTACAGATATGCAACTCCAGTGGCAACAAAAAAGCGTCAAGAAGAGAGATGAATTCCTGCTTCTCTCTACTTGCTTAAGGGAACACAGACAGTTTTCTTCAGCAACTATTTAGTTCCTTTCGGGGGAAGAGGTAGAAATTAGAGATGTCTTTGCTATTCATTATGACCAGAAAACCTTGGTTTTTCATAGTTGTCCCTCACCGATCTCCCTGACACTGATCTGGGCCAGCGGGTGGGAATCACAGCACAGGAGGGAGTGCTGGGGGCTCTCAGCAGCCACACCAGCTCTACAGACCGAGGGCACGTACAGATCAAGGGCACGTACAGACCAGGCCTGCAATGATGCGGGCTTCTCCGGGCTGGAGGGCTCTTCCCCAAATGGGAGAGGTGAGATTCAGCTGAGGTCTGGGGAAGGACTTGAGGAGGCACCAGGTTGCGGGGTACAAGCCAGGACAGGGTATAAAGATCTCCCAGCTGTGGCGATGGACATAAATGTCTAATCCCTGCCTGAAGACCAGCATTAACGCTCCCTGGGGGAAGGCTGAGGCATTTGCCAAAGGCTCCTAAAGGAAGCCACCAGCCTTTGGGACAACCTGCTGGTACTCCAGAGGTAGCCTGAGTTTCAATGCTGGATGCTGGATGCCTATGGAGAACCTGTAGACACACCCCTGAATCCAGCGTGATCCAAGAAGAAGATACAGCCAGTAAAAGGCTGCATAACCTCTCCATCCCATCTACTGCTCTACTCCACCTCAACACCCCCACAGCTCCAAATCTGTCCATGTTTCCCCTAAAGAATGCATTTCCCAGTTCCCCAAGGCAGGGGGACAGGGGATATTTCACTTGCTGGCCCTCTCACAGAAGTAAGTTTTGGAAGGCCCTGCACGACTGAGGTGGCTTTGGCACCTGATTTGTTGCTGGTTTTCACTGCACTTTTGGTAGGCCTGCACTGAGCGAAGACACTGGTGCACCCTCACTGCCCATGACCAAATATGTTTTCTGTGCCACACAGCATCTGGGTTTTGAGACCTGTGCTAACTCCTCCACGTGGGAGCGTGCTGGGCTATATGTGCACCCCAAACCACTTGGGGAGAACTTAAGGGCATGGCTCTGCATGAACGGTCACCGAACTCCCTAGTCGGGGAGTTTCACTTAAGTTTCAGCATCCAAGTCACTTTTGAAACTGGAAATTTGACTCCCTGGTCAGGCAAATATCTTTGAAAAATTCACCCTCTTTTCTCATTCTTGGACATTCACCTTGGAGCACCGAAAAGGCAGACATACCAGGAATGTTGTTTCAGTAACAGGGAGCCCAGCCTGCTCCCAAGGAAAGCCCAGCCAAAGGGGTCACCATCAGGCATGAGGCCTGTTGACCTTCCCCGTGAGGAAGCAGAAGAAGGTGGTGCTGGGAAGTGAAGAAGATGCCCTGTTGGCAGTCAAAGAGCACAAACCGGAGGCAGCTGGGTGGTGCAGACTCATGAGGACAGCCCTAGGGAAGTATGACTTTGGAGAAACCTATAAGAGATTGCACTGGGGTTTGAACAAGACATCCAGATTAGAAGGTGTCTTCCCGGTCCTTTCTCAAGTTTATTCATCACCACTGGTAGAGTCATGAACTTATTCCCAGCGTCTTCAAGGGTATCCAGTTTAGCTTGCAACGTGCTGCCCATTTGTCTGGGATCTGAGGTTTCCTGTATGTTGTGAGCGCACTGAAGGGCCTCAAGGGTGCTGCTGAATGAAGCAAATGTCCTGCCCACCTCAAAAAGGGGCGCTTTGTCTGAGAGGAGCTAAAGCTGTCTCAGGCGTACGTCCGCGAGAAGCCAGCCAAGGCTGGAACTTCAGTGGGACTGAAGCTGCATGCCATTAAGGAAAGACTGAAAATGATGTGAAAACTGGTGGAGGGAAACAAAAACCCAGAGAAAGAAATTGGTGAGAAGTGAAAAAGCAAACCAGAAAAGTGTCAAAGAAGCTTTGATGCCATGACAGCTACCATATAGCCCATCTTCAGATCTCTGCAGTCAGCCTTAGCGTGGGTGGGGAGAAGAGCTTTCTAGACAGAAAGCAGTAGATAACTGTCTTCTCTGTGTCTATGACAGCTCAGGCTTTTCATCTTTAGTTACCAGTGAATCAGCACTGGGAAAACTGACAGAAAAGAAGCCCTCATGAACATGAGCACCTCCTGCCACCTCCCAAGCCAGCACACGAGCTGTCAAGATCCATGTGCGCCTCTGGCGTCCCTGGGTCCCAGTTCCTCATAAGCAAGGCTGCTGGCAGCAACAGTGACCAGGAGACCTTTGAAAGCATGCAGTGCTCGTGGTTCTTTTTTTTTTTTTTAGCTGTCTCATACTTCTAGGCTAGTGAAGATGATTTGTTATTTAATGCTGTGGCGCCACATGTGACTTCTAGGACAGAAATTTCCAGTGCGCATGGCACGTGAGTCTCCCAGTCTGGACAGGAAGAGCAATGGAAAGCGCCCCTTCTGCGTGCAGAATCTGCTGCCTGGGGTAAGGGCTTCTGGGCAGCAATTCCTCAGTGGCCAAGCACATGGCCTGGAAGTTAAGGTTCACTAAGGTCGAGAGCCATGAGGTGGTCTTTGATCATGGCGTCCTCTTCCTGCACATTTGACCCTAGTGAAGAGGGTTTGGCTGGCTATCCCAGGAGTGCCCCCTCCTTTTGAAAGCTCTTGCAGGGACTACACAGAGGTGGGCTATTCCTGCAAATATTACCTTTGGATTTCCTGATCCACTCTCTAGTGGCATGGAGGCCCAACACATCTCTCCTCAAAGGCCAAGGGAAGAGGACGAAGGTGCGTCTGCAGGAATGGTCTTGGGGAAGTACAAGGCCACACCAAGCTCTTGCAGACAGCACCCTGTCCCCTCTCTAGCCTGTGTGGAGAACGCCCGAGACTGCCCTTGCTTCACTCCATCCATCCCTCTGTGCCTAACCAGGTGCATGAAAATTAAAAAAAATTGCCACATCTAAAAATTTGCTACTTGCAAATGCCATCGATAAAACTGGTCAGGGATTTTTCTGTCCAAACTCGGTTGTTGCTGGAAAATGTCCAATTCTTTCAGTTTTGACCAATTCCTTATGACTTTTTTTTTTACCTCATTTTGAAAACATCCACAAAGTTCTGCTCTTGGGTTCAGGATGAATTGCAGTTAAATATTTACATGGTAAAAAAAAATTGCAGTAAGATGATCATCCAAATAAAGCCTCTCAAAAAGGACAAACCAAAATGGTTTGAATGACCCATCTCTATGTTGTTTGCAGAGCACTTATGAAAATTGAGAAACTTTGACCTTTTGCCCTGTATCGGGGCAGAGCAATAATTACTGTTATCTATTCTCTGCTATTATTAATTACTAACATAATTATCCTAATGTTCCTGCTGGAAGCAGAACATTTTCTGCCCAGCTGTTGATCTAAATCTTGCAAGGGTTGGCACAGTTCCTTTGCTCCCCCAGATCCTAACTGAAGTGTGCCAAGTTGGGTAGCTCTCACAACGCAATCCATGGTACAGAAGAATGTGAAGGAGCAGGTGCTTCAAAATAACGGGATAGGGAGAAGCTGTAGCAGAGGGACACAATGCACTGATATAAGCAAATGGAGGAATGTTTCAAGCATGTTGCTTATTTGTGCGAAGGGCTGAAAAAGAAGACAGTTCTGTCATTGTCCCCTGACCAGTCCCAGATGATCAGGCTCTTGGAGAGCCACAAAAGGCTGGACTCCACAAAATCGCTGATGGGAAGAAAAGAAAGCAACCAGAATAAATGCAGACGCCTTATCCAGAGCAGCTAATCAAGGCATGTTTGCTGTCTAGTAAAGTCCAAACCACAGGGACACCCACTTTGGGCTCAGCAAAGACAACAGCACAGCTCCAACCGAGCTGTGGGAGCTCAGCAGGATCTGTGCTGTTGTCTTCACCGAGCCTCCCTGTTGCAGGATCAGCTTCCACACTCTGATGGTTCTCAAGGGTCTGCTATAGTTATACATGCATTAAAACGGACGCTCTGAACAGGATGGACCACTTGAACCCCCAAAGGTACCTGATCCCGTCACCCAGGATAAACAGCGTGCAAAACCCCATGGCTGAGTCCTGGCTGCTTCAGGTTTGGAACAGGATGTGGAGATTTTCACCCCTAGCTCAACAGTGCGGGCTCCTCGTTTCCAAGGTCATTGCAACATCTCCCCACAGAACTGCTCACACGTCCATGGCAAAGGGACACACTTGTGCTTGTGCAACGTGCAACTTGTGCTGACCAAATCACCGAGAGGCTCCGACACCACAGGGGAGCTGGGCGAGCTGTGCTGCAGGGAGGACCGCGGCCGTATGGGGCCAGCCTGACGCTCGCCCCTTTGAACGGTGCTTTGGGAAAGCACAGGGGAGCTGGCAGTGTGGCTAACCCGTCAGAATGATCTTTGCCCTTTCTGGGGAAAATCTGCAGGAAACAATATAGGTGGAGGAGGTAACAAAATGGGCTTCCAGGAAGGGAACGTGTAATTCTGTAAATTGATGATTTGCGTACATCAGCTAGGTTAAAAGTGAATCGATCTTTTCTCTTTTGCTTTGCTTTGTTTTTCATTCGCTCCTTGACTTTCACTTTTTGCCCGAGGTCCTCCAGGCCTCTGACCTCACCCTCTCACGTAACGCAAAGCTGTCAGCCCAAACCCAGGGAGTCTGTTTATCTGTCAGCATGTGTGAATCCTTCAGCCTGACTCTTGCAAGCACAACCGGTCCAACGTGAGGGGGGGGTGTTGGTCTGGAAAGCTCTTTAAGTCTTCTGATCCCATGCAGTTTAGGAAGGTCCTGGCGCCGGGTACCAGCCACTGTGCTTACATCAGCCACACACAAGCGTCACGAAGCACGTGTCAGTGGGCAGAGCAGGACTCTGCAGCCATGAGACTTGGATTTGTTTCTTTGTTTGGCTGGGAAGACCCCAACTGTAGATAACGTGTGCCAAGACCTAACTGGGAAGAAGAGTATTTCTGCTGCGATGCACATGCTAGCACAACCCCGTGGGGCATGGCGCCCCGCTGTAAAGGATTAGAGCAGCCTTAAACTGCTCTAATTTGTGCCAAGAACCCCATGGGCTCCAGGACCTAGGCAGACCCAATATCAGAGGTGGCTAGACAACCTGAGTGCTACGTTCATCTGCACCCCACAAACCAGCCACCGCTCTTCTGTGTCCTGGCCCAGCACGAGGCCGTCAGGCTCTCTTGTGCGCATCCCTTCCGCGGGCACGGGGGTTTGCTCTGCTCAAACTCACTGCTTCCCTACCATTATGGTGAGAAATCAGTCCAACTCGTAAGGCCTCTCTGAGCAAAATGGTCTGGAGAAGGGTCAAGAAATTCTTCCTGTCGACAAGAGGCTGGGGCTTTTTAATTCACTAGGGCTGTTGAGTCAATTCTGTACATGCGTGGCTCAGCATTTCCTGGGTTTATGGCGAAAATTTGCAGAATATCTGAGGCAGATCACACTCCTCTCACCTCACTTCTAGGGGGTCGCTTTGCAGAGTCAGGATAACAGCACAGACTTCATCATGTTCGGGTTTCCTTTGGCACTAGCATGTGTAGAATTTGCTTCAAATTAAGGACAAAATTACGCAAGCACACAATTCAAATAAGACACCATTTCTGGAACAGTTCCAAGTCCGTTCTGGGTTCCTCCCCAGGGAAGAAAACACATTGTCTGAGGTCTAGCTGAAGTGTATTGAAAAGGGGTGGGGGAGGTGGGTTTAGGGGCAAGCAGTTTGTTCCCCAGAATTTAAAAGGTCAGGAGGAACATGTTTCTGAGAAGCCAATTAAAAAATAATATCAAAAGGCCAGCTGCCAGTTTAGGTGGTATCCATAACAATCAAGCATGAGTCACTTCAGGAGAAGAAATCACTTGAGAACCCAGATGCTCTTCTTGCTCCAGAGCGCCAGGGGTAGCATCTACAGGAGGGATCTCCTACACTTGCGGGCAGCTGCAAACAATGCAGCCTCCTCCAGGGAGATGATTACAGGGAGGCAGCAGGTAGGGAGCAAGAACACTCTAAAATTCTGATAGCTGGTGTTGGAAAGGCTGGTAACATCTCATGGGTTCTGGGGTGCTGGGATCTCCTTAGCACTCCGTGAAGGAGGACTTCAGGCTGGCATGCAGTGCCAGACAACCCCCAGGGCCCTGCTGACTCTCATCAGAACAGCAACACGGGAACAGCGCCCAGACACACGTGTTGTTCCTGGCTCAAGAGGCTGATGTGGCTCTTGTCTGATCTCCAAGGCGTTTGAAGACGTTGTGTGCAGAAGGACCTCTCGATCTCCTCCATGCTCATGTCTCAGGACCAAGGCTGGCTCCCACGTTGCAGAGTCCACAAATGCCAGTCAAAGTCTGCATCTTTGCATCATCTAGCTTCTCCTCCGAATCTGTACCTTTGTATCATTCACAAACCACAGCAGCAGATCTCGTGTCTTGGTGCAACGAGGAAGCTGTGAAACATCTCAGCATTTTGCTCGTTTACAGGCAGGCAAATGAGAAGTCCGTTCATCATCAGCCTTCCCCAAGATTCGTCCATGTTATTGGGAAAGTCTTTTTAGGGGAAATACTATGTTCAGTTCAAATGCTTCTGCATTCCCCAATAACTAACTATTGCCTTCTGTAGTCCAGAAACCCTAAAAATACACCACTTCAAAAGCCAAGATGTCGTATCTTCAGCCTATGATTTAATGATAAAAATGCCCAAGGAGAATGAACATTCAGATAACTCCTCAAGCACTACAATCAGAAATTACTGTACTGTGTGGAAGGCACTTGGGTCCCCTGGGTTCCTGTTAACATGGAGTTGTCTTTCCTGGCAGATGAAGAGTAGCAGTGCAGACATTCAAAGCACCAAAAGCTTTGGTTAACACTTTGCTGCCCTTCCATACCCACCCATTCAAATCCCATCTGGTTTTAGCAATCAGTATCTTGGGACGCATCAGAAAACGAAATCATTTTACCATCTGCAAGTAAGGAATCAAGGCTTTCAAATGATACGAAATAATTAGGTCTGTTTTGTATGGCACATAAAATCTTAATGGAACCCATCACTGAGTTCCCGTCTGTTCTTCAGCTGTCATAGCAGCCTGGTTTGAAGGTAGGCTGTTTCTCTGTGAGGCTGGAATTACTTCGGTTGAAACAGTCTGTCTGCTGAGGATGCTTGGTAACTACCGTGCGTAACCTTCATTAGGAAAAATGGAGCCTCACCGTCATAGCTGCAGATGGCAGGAGTTCAGGGAAATCTTCCTGTAATCAGAAATTGATCCGATTTGCAAAGTCTTGATCTGGATTCAAGTTCTTCCCAAAAGGAATAGGCTTGAAGTCTGTGCTCTTAGCACCACCACATTGCTTATGGATAGAGAGATATTGATTCATATACTCCTCCAGGCCTCAAGGGTTCAGCCCTCCCCAGCATGGAAAGACTGGAACTGCTGGGGCTTCCTTGGGGCTACAGCTACACCAGAATAGTGGCTGTGGCTTTCACTCATCATGTGGGACTTTCCCCATGTTGGGGAACCCTGGCAAGATGAACTTACCAAGCACCACCAAGAAGCCAACGGCAGAGACACCTACCCTAAAGCACAGGTCTGTGGTGTGCAACAGCCGCTCGCACTTCATGCCCAGGGGAGACGTGGGGCACCACAGCATCTGGTTTCTGTCCTAGCCGGCTCTTTTCACCTCTGAAGGGGCAAGCCTGGGAGAACTGGAAGATGCTGTTGGTCCTATGCCCTTCCCACCACAGCTGATCCTGCATCAGGAAGTGAGAGCACAGCAGAATGCATTTCCACACGGCTCCTTGCCAAGACAAAGGCGTACTGGGAGAAGGGAGGAGTTGTGCTAAGCGTGGTCCAGCTCGCAACCCTTCCAGGAGGGTGACGGTTCTGTCAGATGCGTTCTTCAAGGCCTGAGGAGCCGAGGTGTCTGGCGAGCATCACGCCATGGCGTGGCAGGGGTATGAGGTTGACATCCACAGATGGAAATACCTTTGGCTGTGCGTCTCCATGGAGGGGCCATGCAGGGAGAAAGCAGTCAGCTCTGGGCTTCTCCAGGCTGGGCACAGTGACGTGGGGTCCCCGGGAGAGCTCAGAAGCTGAGCCCATCTGCTCAGCGAATGCACACCCAGGGCAGCTTGCCCTGCGGTAGCCCGGGACAGGCACCGGTCTGCTTTGGGCGCCCGCATCTCCAGCACTGGCAATCAGACTGCGCTTTTCGCTCCCCGTCCCCGTTAGGGCTGGGGGGTGAGCAGTGAGGAGCTGCTGAGCTTGCTGGCTGCGGTACGGTCGAACCAGGGGTGAAAAGGTCTCACATCCCGTTCCACATCCCTTGGGCTATGCAGCCCCACTTTAACCTCTCCAAGAAATTTCATTTTAAGGATAACTTAGTACGTCTCCCGGGGGGTTTCTGCAGGTTTTAGCATTTGAAGGGGAGAAATAAACCACTCTCAGCCTGCCACAAAGTGGCAGAGGGGGGTGAAGAGCTGTGTGCTAAACACGCTCCTGGGCCACAGGAGAGGTAAGGGGCAGGGCCCAGCAAGGGAAGCCCTCCAGGGTGGCCGTGTGCTGGGGAAAGCCCCCCAGCTCCGAGGGACATGGAGCTTTGACCCAGCTCAGAGAAGGCACCAGGGACCCAACCCTTCCTGAAGCTGCGGAGGAGAAAGGGAAGGAAGGGAAAGGGAACAGCCAGGACAGACATATTCCTAGAGGAAGAGTCAGGAAGAGTGAACAGTGGCACTTGCACAGAAAAGAGCCCTCCCCCCCCCACCCCCCTCCTCTGCTCTCCCCTTCTGAACCTGCACAGCTCAAACTGCAATTGCCAGGAGAATTCCAGAGCTACCCCTCCGCCGGCGGCCGCACAGAGATCTCCTCTCCCCCAGCCAAGTCATTTCCATATCGACACAAGAACTACACTCACTTACTTGCAAGACAGCTGATTAATCCCCTCGATGTAGTAGCACACCCCACCATTGACACAATAGGACTTGGCTGTTTCGTTGCATTTTCTAGCATGCCCGGACCAGGAGGAGAGAGTTGTGGTTACTGCAGGGGAAAAAAACACACACACACAGAAAGGATATATTGTTATTCCCTTTGTTGGGCAAGTCTGTTTTCTTAGATGATTTCCAACTAGGTCATCTGCCAGAAGAAATACCCCAGAGCTACAAACCTCAGCCTGTGCCTTCAGACCCACCTTCACCTCTCCAGGTCCCGCGGCTGCGGCTTGACCTTCCCCTTCCGAGCAAACGCAGCCAAGTGAGTGAGGAGCTGAGGACGTGCCTGCCGCTAAGCAGCCAGCGTGCCAGGGCAAGATCACCTTTTTGGCAAGCTGTAGGGGAAAGTGCCCCTTTCCCACCTCTCCTTGCCCTCCCCTTCCACGTGCACGCAACCCTGCACCAGCAGGCGGGCGGGAGGTTAGGAAAGGCACGGGCTGCAGCGTCACGGGCGCACACTGCTGAGGCCTGATTTGCACCATGATACTGGACGAAGATCCAGAGGTCCCGCAGGGGACATTTCATGGCTCCACATCTCTGGGAGGAAATAAGTTTTCAGAGCCAGAAGCAAGTGCCCCCACTGTCCCCGGAACGGGTCCAGTGCAGACAAGAACGGCTGCACCCCCCCTGTTTCTGAGCACTTCTCTGTCGTGCCCCGACGGGGCTGCCTCAAGAGACCGAGCAACGCGGAGCAGCAGAAGCCTGGGTCCAGCCCTGGTCTGTGCTGAGAGGGAGGCAGCCAGCATGGCTCAAGTTCCCTGGGATACAGATGCCTTTCCAAATCTAAATTTCTTTCTGGAGATAAGCTTTCCAGCCACATAAGGTGCAAACAAAATTGATGGCACTCTGCAGCATTTCACCGCAAATCCTGTCTCTGAGTGACTCAGACAAACTTACAGCCCGAAGCAGAGTCTCCAGAGGCAAGGAGAAGGCTTCTAGGAAGGGAAAACCCTTTCCTTAGAGCAACTGATACAGGTTACAAAAGCAGACCAGCGCCAGGGGATGCAGGCCCATCCTCACATAGCTGAAAGAAGGGCTGGCCACAAGAAGCATCTGCTTTTTCCAACTGATTACTTAATCTCATTAAAGGTAGTCCCCCTTCCTGGACTGCCCACCTTGCTTATACCCTAACACGGTTACATCTCCGGCCGTGTGGCTACCACTTCCCAGCGCCTTTTGTGCTGTACTCAGGGCTTCTGAGGAGATACCCACCTCCATCCTGTTCTCCAAAGCCAGAATGAACCTCATGGCGAGGTTAGTGACTTCAGCCTGGTCGCTGGAGACTGAATACCTCACTGACACAGGGTTCGAGGAAGAAGGCTGGAGCCACAGCCCTAGGCGGGAGCTAGTCGTAGCCATGGGAGGAGCAGTGAGGCGTGCCGGAGCCTGCCCCGGAGGGAGCCGGCGCTGCTCCCCACACCTCGGGCAGCCCCCCTGCCCGTCCCGCCTCCGCAGGGGGCTCAGGGGCTGCTGCGGGTGCCTGCCCTGCTGCCTCGGCTGCAGCCCACACCGCCAGAGCCAAGGGCTCCGTCCTCAGGCTCCGGCTCCAGCCCAGCGCCTGCTGGGCACATCCAGGCTCTGCCCGGTGAAGGAGGGCTCCCAGCACCCTCTGAAGCCTCTCGCCTTCGAGCGATGCTTGGCGCCCAAGCAACCAACCAGGCTTGTTCTGGCTCTCCTGCTTTTAGGACTCTGACTGCAGGGGTTCTGTGCTCTCTGAACATCAGATGTGCTCATCAGGACACACTGTGACTCCAGCACAGCAGGAGTAGCCCACGCCGTTACCTGCACACAGCTCAAGGCAGAGCCAAGCTCACTCTTCATTTTGCTTGGACCAACGCATTGCCCAGCCCCGTTGTCTTCTGTCAACACCTTCCCCTGCCCGACAGAGCCGGGGGTGTGCACCAAGCAGAGCTTTTTCTGTGCTTTGCCTGGAATAACCATTGCCTCTGGGGTGGCCTTTTCACGGCTAGCCAGGGCAGAGCAAGTTGTCCCAAAGTGCTCTGCAAAGCAGAAAATGCAGACGGCCCTGGGACAGCAAATAGCTGCTCCCCTCCTAGGGCACATAATGCCGGCCAGCTGGGAGCCAAAATTGCAGAGCAGTGTAGACATCCTAGAGTGTATGCTGGCTTTTAGAGCAGACGAAGATTTGACCAAGCCACCAAAGAAGTCCCTGGAAAAAAACCCTCAAATATGAAAACTCCCCAACTTCTGTAGGGAAATTCATTGCTCCCTTTCAGTTAAGATTAGTGGGAACTAGAAGCCAAAACCATCGTAATGGCTTTGTAACAAGTCTGTATAATTTGTACCTTTACGCGACAGTAGCACATTTCTTCTCAGGGCAGTGGAAAGCTGCGGGTTCAGGACAGAGGAGCTCTAACTGCGGGTGATAGCACCGGGGCTTTCTTAGCAAGGCCCCTCCTTTAGCTATTGCTTGATCCAGCCACCTAAACCAAACCTTAACACTAAATACCATTTTAAAAATGAGCATGAAAATAAAACCTCACCTGGCAGCATGCAGCTGTGTCCCAAAAGGGGTCGGAGCCAGGCTGCGCCCCGGCTGCGCTGCGCACGTGCACGGGAAGCTGCGGGGCGTGCAGGCTGCCGGGGCGGTGGGGGCAGTGGCAGAGCAAGCAGGACCCTGCCAGGGCAGTGTGAAAGCTGCAGGGGAGCAGGTAGGCAGAAGTCAGCCGCCGTCCCCTCCAACCCCCCGGAGGGCTGCCGGGCCAGCGCCCAGCGTGGGGGCTGCTGGGCGCGCTGGCGGGGTGGCCGCTGGCTTGGGGTGCTTGCAGGCTTTTGCTGTAGCACCTTGAAGCAATGAGCAGGTCCCTGTTAAAGCTGCAAGCGTGCGGGCAGATCAGGGAGCACTGAAACTTCACGAGCCAAAGCACTGGCGCAAACAGAAAGGCAGTGGATGAAGAACAAGAACAGCCTGCAGGAAGCCATCACCCCTGCAACCATCAAATGTACCAGCTGCTAGCAAGCAAAACGATCCATGCGGGAAAGGCTCACGTCATAAATCCTACAGGAAAGGGTTCTGGCAGGGGCGGAGAGGGAGAAAGAAAAACAGAGCCCAGAGACCTCCCCACAGAAAAGACCTCAGATGAAAAGGTACCCTCCCCACCAGAAACGGTGGATGGGAAGGTGCTGTGCTGTGTGACGCTGTGACACCAGAGCGGATTACAGCGCTGACCAGCCAGAGACTGCGTGGGATTGTCATCCCATATAACCAATTTTGTTCCTTTTAAACAAATAAAAAAGAGACTGACATGAATGAGGCTTGGGACGGGCATGTTGTGCGCTTCCAGAAAGAGCCGTCAGCAGAGCTAAGCCTGCCCAAGAAACACACGGCTGAGCAGATCTCCTAGAAGCATCTTGCTAATGTCGTTATCTTTTAAATCCTGTTTTCTGCAAGTACCATGCCTTTTCTCCCAAAAAAGCACAAAGTGTTTTAAAAGTGAATCACAGAATCAGATCCCTGCGGTGCATTTGTTAGCAGCAGAGGTGTGGCAGAGGCTACAAGAGGCAGTCAGCCCAGCCCCCTGTTGAGAAGAGTGTCAGGAAACACAGCGCGTTCTAAAACGATAAGCCGTGCCGTACTGGTCAAACCAAAGCCCTGTCTTGTCTCTGACAGTGGGCAATAGGCAGTGCTTAAGGAAGGAGATCAGCACGAGCATGCAATGAGAATTTTCTCCTGGCCTTCTAGGATCAGGAGCTCAGAGACAGCCTCAGGCAGCCGTGGTGCCTTTGCATTTAAGGGCCTTTGACGGATTTCTCTTCCACGAATGTGTCTAGTTGCTGTTTGAACCAATCTCATCTCGTAGCACCTACAGTATTCGCGACAAGAGCTCCAGTGTGATGGGCACAGTGTGCAAAGACACATCTCCATTTCTCTTTTAAACCTGTCCCTTCCTGGCTCTTGTATTAGAAAAAAACCCGTGATCATGCCCCGCTCCTTTCCCCTGGGCTACCGGGGGCTTTGCAGGCACAGCCCGTGTCTCCTTCACCAGCTGGAAAGCAAGGATCTCCTCGGTAGCTTCTTAGACAGAGGTTGCCCTGGCTGCAGTCCTTTTTCGTGCCATCTCTGGTTCTGTTTTTACCTTTGGAGATGGTGAGACCATCCTGCACACACAGTATTTAAGTCACCCTGGCTTGTTCTCTATTCCATTCATAGCAATTCCTAATGTTCATTTTGAGTTTTGATGTACTGAATACAGATCGATCTCTATTACAACCCTGAAATCTCACTCCTGCCTGGTAACAGAGAGCCCAGAGCCTCCCAAGGCGCCCGACTGCTCTGGGACGTTGCTGCAGCTGGGACTTCACGATCATGAGGGCAGAAGCTGCAGTAGCTGCAACTCGTTTGGGAGGAAGGGCAGAGGGACCTGCCAGTTCAGAAAGCAGCTCCGGTGGGGGGACAGGGGGAAGCAAAACGTCTCGCTTAGAAAATGTTAATTGTGCCCCCTTTGACACCGCATGGCTGCAGACCAGGCAAGCACCTTGAAGCATGGGGCCAAGGGAGATTTCAGTGGGTTTCCACCACACCAGCAGGATGATACCCAGATTCACAGGTGGCTCCGTTCAGTCACTTCATGTTTAGCTGTATTCCCCCCTCAGCCTGGGCCACTGGAAATACCTTCATAACCATCTACCTGGTCCTGAGCCACCTGCAGCTCAATGACCTGTGTTGGTAAAGCGAACCTCGCATACAGTCTATTTGCAGTCATGCGCGTTCATTCACCTCCCTCCAAACACAGCTCGGGAGCGCGTGGTGATCCAGAAGTCCCAGAATCCCAGAATCCCAGACTGGCCGGGGTTGGCAGGGCCCTCGGGAGCTCCCCCAGTGCCACCCCCCTGCCCAAGCAGGCTCACCCAGAGCAGGGGGCACAGGACAGCGGCCAGGCGGGGGTTGAAGATCTCCAGAGAAGGAGACTCCACAGCCCCCCTGGGCAGCCTGGGCCAGGGCTCCATCACCCTCACACTCAACAAGTTCTTCCTCACGTTCAACTGGAACCTCTTCTGCTTCAGGTTGTGCCCATGGCCCCTTGGCCTGGCGCTGGGCACCACTGAGAAGAGTCTGGCTCCATCCTTGTGACCCCCACCCTTGAGATATTTGTAGGTGGTGATGAGGTCCCCTCTCAGCCTTCTCTTCTCCAGACTGAACAAGCCCAGCTCCCCCAGCCTCTCCTCCTAGGGGAAATGCTCCTTGTCCCCCCATCACCTTTGCACCCCTCATCCGGACCTCCCACAACTATTTTACCTTAACTGCCACATGGTGCCAGGTAGCTTTTACTCCTTAATTAGTAAGTCCTTCATTCAGCCTCCAACCCAGCTCCATCTAGCCCAAATGACTTAGAAAGTTGTAAAATTGCTGAGATAAATGGAGACCTGAATAAGCAAGGGTGCAGTTTTGGGTGCTAGCTGCAACCCGTGTGGAAAGGGGCCCACACGAAGGCAGTGGGGGACCATGAAGGGGTTGGTGCATCGGTCATGTACCAACCGCCTCCCCAAGCGCTTCAACGAAGCAAGAGCGGGGAACAGGGAGTGCGCATGGGGCAAGCTACAGAAAAGAAATGGTGAAATTAGACCAGTGGGAATAAGCAAGGTGCCCCTGAGACGGGGGCCTCTGCACATCCCGAGGCAAACTGGTCGCAGAGCTCCTGCAAGGTGGAAGACGGCCTGGATCGGCTCAGCCAGCAGCGAGACAGATTTCCAGCTGGGCTCCGTCCCAGGGCTGAGGGCAAGGCAGAAGGGAGTAAGGGGGTGAGGGTGGGGAGAAGCGGGCTGCCTCCTGATGGACGTGCCTGCAGGCGGTCTGGAGCCACGTTTTATTGTCGCTGCCCCCGTCAGCGAGGACAGCGCAGCAGAAACACGCGAGAGACTCGGAGCACGGCAGTAATTCAGAGCGGCTGCCTTCCACCACACGCCTAGGTTATCCGGGGCTAACATCGACGGCAGGGCAGCAGAGAGGGGACTGCGGGCGCTGGCGTTGCCCTGTGGGCTTCCTTCCACGCAGCCCGGCTACGCAGAAAGGCTATTAATGATTGTGCAGGGACTCTTACACAATTCCCCCCGTGCGCGTCATTTAACCTTCGCAGACAGCTCACCGGCCCGTTCTCAGAAATCTGGTGAAATGCTCCCCCTGCAAAGAGTTAATTACTGCGGCTTGGACTGTAAATTATAGTTAATTTTTCACAAACTACAGCTACTGTCGAGGAGCGCGGGGAGACAGTGATAGTTTTGCTGCTCCTTTTTTTTTATAAATAACTTTGACTGGTGGGTTCATAGAGCACAGACACTTCATTCTCTCAATATTTAGACATTCGGGCAGACAGATGAGCTCAGCTGGTTGGAGAGTGTATACAAATTGCCTGCTCTGTATATGCCTCATGTACTTACTGATAAAACACAGAATTGCTGAGGTTCCTCTCAATCGAGTTCATCCAACTGCTTGTCAGAAGAGCATGGATGAGGAGGTGTCTGGCCAAGCTGTTCCTTGGCCGTAGCACTGTAATCCTGGCGCGAGCCACGCTAAACCCGTGATTTACACTGATTAATACACCGAGGGGCCGTTGATCCTAACCACTCTCTGTACGTCTGGTACGATGCTCTCGTCTCTTAACAAACCTGAACAGGGGCTGGATGCTCGCTGCTGCTTTTTTATATAAAATCAGAAGGGCCTGTGCAGACTGGGGCTCACCTGGCAACGGAGACTCTGGAGCTCACAAAAATGCTGCTCCTCTGTGTTTATTCATTTGGAAATGACCCAATATTTACCCCTGCATTTTATTGAAATAGATCCTGCTGGAATTATGTTCCCAGTTCCTGAGGGGATCATGAGGATCAATAGCTGCAGACTAGAAGTTCATCCCAAAATACAGATGCCAGACTGCAGGACACTCAGAGCACCGAGTACTGTGGATCAAACCAGCGTGGCAGCACTCCCCACCTCTCCCACCCGCACTGCTCCAGTGCTCCAGCGAGGAGCACATCTGGAGGTTTCAGAGCACCAAGGGACCGCCTGTTTCCATAGGACAGGGGCAAAGTCCTGTGCTGTTATAAAGCTTCTACTTGCTCCTCCAGGCTGATGTCTCCAGCTTTAGGAAGGGGCCCTTCCCTCCTCTACCACAAGGGTCCCAGGTGCACGTTAGCACCGCAGCATTTGATTTTCCCAAATACCCATCATCAACTGTAATAGCAGCAACGTGATCCTTCAGTGAGGGGATTTGTTCAACAACCTAAAAAGCCTTTGGCAGGGCCAGAGGCAGCAGGAACACTTTGCAGGTGGGGCAACTGAGGCCCAAGAGAGTGCAGCAACGTGCAATGGAGTCAGACAGAGCTGATCTCCTGACAGGCAGCCTCCCGCTCTGCACGCTGGGCTTACAGCCTCCGATCGTCCAGGCAACACCAGCCGCCATCCTACACTTCACTCCACACTGCCCGTCTTTGCCTTTACAGTCACAACGGGCTGTCTGTACATCCATCTAGAGTAGGCGATGTGATGGCTACGCAAAAAATACAGAGCGTGCAGAAGAAGCAACAGCCAGGACGTGACAGCAGTCACGACACAGCGCGCTCTGCAGACTGACGGCGAGATCTCCAACACGTACGCCCAAGGTACCAAGCCTGCGTGCGTGCAGGCTCCACTCAATTATCAACCACACCTCCCACTGTGGGGTTTAAATTATCTGAGCAAAGGCCACGCCAGGGCTTATTTTTAGTCTAATATTGAGAACTGGTCTGTCCGCATGGCCCTTGGTGGATGGACTTCTGCCTGTTCTACCCAAGCGTTGGGCTGGCTGGGCGCCCTTCCACTCCAAGCCGACAGCACCACGCTCACTTTGGTAGCGTTGCTGGCTCCAGGAGAGCACGGTGCCTTCAGGCTGCAGTGACCAGAGAGTGACCAGCCAGTTAACGTGCAGGGCTGCCATGGTCACCCAGTAGAGGCCTCACCAGACTGGACCTGAGACAAGGTTTGGGGGAATTGGCTGAACCTTAATTACATGGCACACCTTACTGTGATGCTGAAGCTTTGATTCAACTGGATGTGACCAGATGTGACTTACAAACCTCATCACAGTAAACACATGGCTGAGCCATTGTAATCACGCAAGGCCACCAGGCCCATCTCACCTGGGAGAGAGAAAGTAAGGACAACATTTCCAACACCCAGCCGTTCTACGCACTGGGGAAGGTATTAAATGGGAGAAGGAGAGCCTGAACAAGTCTAAACCAATGGGTCTACAAACTTAGTCCAACGACATCACCAAGATGATGAAATCTGTGGGCCCAAACTGGTGTGTGGAGAGTTAGACTTAACTGACAAAAGAAGGGCTGTTTCACCTACCCTCCCACAGGGATGTCTAGAGGGACTTCAGGGAGGGCTGGTGATCCCCAGCAGTTGAAATAAAGGCCCCCAAAATCAATCCAGAGAGCCCAGCTTTCATACAGGTGCCTCACCCTATCCCCCAGTCCTCAGGTTCAGCTCAGCTCTGCCCCTTCTGCTCTTTCTCCCTCTTTCATCTTCTCATCTGATCCCAAACCTCTCCCTGCTGCAGAGCGCCCGTAGGGTGGAGTTAGGCAGCCCAGCCAGCGCTGCCAGCCTACGCGGGCTGGTAAAAAAAAGGCACTCGACCCGTTCAGCTGGGTCGTCACCCAGACAAAGGCCACGGGCAGAGTCCGGCTGCAATGGCCCTCATGTGGGTTGAGAGCATTTGCCCACCACTGGCGGATCCTCTCGTGTCCCGGCAGTATCCAAACCACGCTTCCCCCCCAGCCTGTATTCTCCTTTAGCCCTCAAGTTTCTTGAAGTTGAGGAAAGAAACTGGAGGAGAATGCAACAGCAAAAGGGATTACTTGACCTTAGCGGAGATTTCAAACATTTTTCTTCCTTTTATAAATGAAACTTTGATAAGATTTTATTATCTTTGTCCTGCATAAACCTTCAAGGGATTTTACCCCCTTGCCTGCAGGGACTGTCTGGGCCATGGGGAGAACACGGTGAGCCTCTTGAGGTGTAAGGTCCAACACCCTTGCCCAGCCTACCTGGTGAGACGCCTGCCTCGCACCATGGGCCACGCAGAAGTGACCAAGTGCTGGACCGGGCTGCCCGTGCGAGGCCGTCCCTCCTTGCCCAGGGAACTGCAGCTACCACCAAGTTTGCATGGTGGAACCTGGTGTTTAAAATCCAGTGGATGGTTTACAACCTTTTGGTGAAATGATGAGAGGTGGGACAACCTACGGGGCCAGACAAGCTTTCAAATATAGATGTTTAAAAGAAATGCAAGAATTTTACAGGGGTGAGTACGTGTCAGCTTTCCAGATCATCACACCTCACGACACCTTCATTACCTCCCCATATGTTGTACACATGTGCAACTCTATGGTAGATCATCAGTAACCATACAAACCAGGGGAACTGTGTTATTCAGGTAACAGTTGAGAGAGAGAATAAAAAAGGAATGTGAAGGAAAATGTCAATTACAACTTAAACTCTGGAGACTTCACCATATCTCCACATCATTAAGGAAAAAGCAGACAGGCAAGGATGATGGTCCCACAGAAGAAAGAAGTTTTCCAAAAGGAGAAACTTCTGTGCAAGCCACACAGCATTGTGCCAGTCTCCTCCCTATCGCTGAAATTTGGCTGTTAGTGAAAATAGCGTACATCTAAGGTGATGCAAATGTGCAGCATGGATGGATGCTGGTGAGCAGAGAGGAAGAATCCCGGGGAAGGGCGGAGTGGTCACTGCATTAACGGTGCTGCATCCCAGCGTGGTCTCCCCAGTGCAGCGGAAGGCTAAGCACAATGCAAGAGCAAATTTTAAGGGCAGTTTTGTAATCAGAGAAGCTTTTAAAGGCTACCTGGCCAGTCCCTGCTGCGGCTGCAGTCAGATTGCCTTTAAAATCATAAAAGACTGAGCTCTCCAAGGAGGAAACGTCCCCGTTAAATCTGCAAAGCAGAAGCGTCCACAGAGAGGCACAGCCAGCCGTGCTGCCAGTTCTGGGCGTGAGAAATGGGAATACCACACGGATCTCCAAAAAACCTCTTGGGTCTCAGCGCGCCGGGTGCCTGCTTGTTTGGAGGGGATCCTGGCAGGCTGTCCAGAGCGTGGCCACTGCCTGGGTGTCCCCAGAGACTCCAAGGCTGAAATAACTTCTAGATCTACACTTGTATACATGCTCCAATTTTTATTCTTGTGTGCCCGTTTTCTACTGCACTTGTGACAATTGAATAGGAGGGAATGACAAAAAGCACTTCCACCACATTAAATCAAATTGAGCACTTTGGGAAATCTGTTCTTGCTTTCTGGAGGCTCAAGGAAAAATGTGAGGGCACAGATGTATTTTCTGCAATTTTCTTATGACTTACACTTAGAGGATTCACATATTTTTTCTTGTATTTCCTAAAGCCTCTTTTGGTTCTCTCTACCTATCCTCAAAAAAACCCCCAAACCCAAAACCAAACCCCCCGCTAAACCAAAGGCCCTTACAAGCACCTCTTACGAGTATCAATAACCCTGTGTATCGAAAGGGCTGGGAATGCTTACAGTCCAGCTGCAGTAGGGTGTTCTTCAAGCTCCCATTGCAATGTTATCAACCTCTCCCTCTCCAAGATAGATATCAGCAATATAAATCATATTTTTTGAAAGATCTAGGGAAATGTCAGCGGCTTTGGGAGAAATCAAAGAGAAGTAGCGATTAAAGAAAATTCCGGGAGGCAATAAAGCATTTATGCAAAAAGTCTCATAAAAACAAAACAAATAAGGGGAAGGAAGCTCTATGGGGGGTGCGGGGGGAGAGGTACTTACACTCTTCTTCCATAACAACTATTTTAGTTTCTGAGGCTGGTAAGACTTGTGGTGCTTTCGTTGTTCCTGGGGAAATTAAGGTAAGAAAGTAGTGAACAAAATATCTATTCTGAGCAGAGAAGAGTGGGCTTAGCTACTGCGGGGCAGAGGAGAAGAGCGGGTGCTGCGGGCGGCGCAGGCTGGGGAGGCTCTTGGTGCGTTAGTACTGGTTAGAGTACGCTCGGGGGGGAACTGGGTGTCAGAGGCCGATAAACGAGGCCCCTGCAGGGGATGGCACAGGGCACGTGGGTCCCCTGGCTGAGCCTCGTGCCATCGGGGTCTCTGTCGTGATAAAAAGGCAGAAATGGCTCAGGATTCGCCCGGCAGGCGATGAGCGAAACTGTGGGAGGTTTTCCTAGCCCTGATGGCCACAAGAGAGCAAAGATGGGATCACAGAACACGGCAGTAAGAAAAATGTGGTGTTTAAGAAAAGGTGAGATCATCTGAAGAGCCTCCATCCCACGAGTGCGCGCAGCCCTGCAGCACAAAGCAACACTCAGGGAGGAGCATGGAAGAGATGGAGGCCATGGCACAAGGCAATACAGGCACCAGCACGTGTAGCGATTTCCTCTTTATAAATCAAGATACTGGGGAAGTCCAGTGTCCAGAGTCACCAGCTCCACTCAAGCCTGCTGGATCAAAGCATCTCACCACCCTCTGGATGCACCCAGGAGAAAGCACGAGGAGCCTACGCTGTGCGTGCAGCACCCTGCCAGAGACGGGGGGGGGGGGGGGGGGGGGGGGGGCACCACCATGGAAAGGTAAAAGCAGAAAGAATTTTTGACAAGAGTTTGATTTTTCCTGCAGTGTTTAGCAAAGGGTGGGGGTGTCAGTTAAGGAGGCGTCTAGAAATTTTCTGAGGAAAAAAAGAATCTGAAACAGTCCCACCTCAGCTGTGCCCTCATGCCCGTGTGATACCAATATTAGAGCACTCAATAACGAGAGCTGGGAAATGGGACATTTTTTCTAAGCAAGCACCTGATTTACCTCACAGTAATAAAAATCTGAAAATAGCACCAAAGCACAGGATGTTTTGGCTGAGCCCAGAAGCATTTCCTCAGAAGCAGAGACCCTCCCAAAGCTTTCCAATGCGAAAGCATTTATTTCTGAGCTGGGCATTTTGTGGAACTGCCAGAATTGCAGGGGAGAGGCGAGGTGATGGGTTTGGCTGATGGGCATTTTCTAAGTGACGAGGGGTCACTGCACTGCAGCCACTCTCCCGCTAAAGAAAATCCCTTTTCCATGTGGTGCTTTTGGTGATTTATAACAGACCTGCATGGCTGAAAAGGTCTGAAACCAGTATAAACTGAAAAGTGGTAGTGGAACGGAGCAAAGAGTACAGCAGTGCTGCCTCGTCAGGCTGAGAAGCTTCTACCAGCAGGGACTGAACCTCAGCCCTTCACATCCATGGGCCTGGGGGTCTCACATGTGAGCTCCTTCTCAGCCAGCCAGGACCTGAGCGGGCTCAGGAGCCTCCGTCTCTGGCCTCTGCATCCCTGGTGGGGAAAGGCTGAGGACAACTCGCTCCTCCACGACGCTCACCTCTAAAGCTTCAACAGGTTGGGCCACCTCTTGCAATGCCACCTCCCTACAGGGGCACCCGAGATGTCCCCTCTGTATCACAAGATGTGGTGTTGGCTCAGGACTTTTTCTCAGTCCTGGATTCACCCGCCTGTATCACAGCAACGTTACAGGACCTCCAACAGTACTGCCAAGTGTCAGGTCAGAAAGTGCTCCCAGCAGACGGTCCCAGAGCACCAGCACCAGCCAGCCTGCCCAGGACAGGCAGAGGCACCGGGTTCCCAGGGATGGGGCAGCGGTAAAGAAGCAGAATCTAAAGCAGCAGAACATACAGAAACAGCAATAGCTGGAGCGAGCTCCTGGGAAAGAGGGGAAGGCTCCGAGGGAAGGCCAGCTCGCACGTCTGCTCTGATTAATTGCTATAAACTGCTAGAACTTCACAGAGCACTGTGCTGAGACTCAGCCACAATAGGATCAGTGCTAAGGAGCCTGGAGAAGAATGCAGGGAGGGACAGAAGACAGCACACGCTGGATTCAGAGACAAGCAGATGCCCTGAGGAGTTTTCTACTGAAAGATATCGCAGAAGGGAGCTTGCAGAAGTGAGGAAAGCTGTTAAGGTCCCAGGAAGGCAGAGCAGTAGGGGAAGAGGGACACTCTAGGACAGCAAGTGCTGGGCACAGATGAAGGCTGCTCGGCTCTGGGTAGCTCCAGCAGGAGGTGAAAAAAGGGTGCAAAGGGGGTGACAGAGCTGCAAAAGCCTGCAGTGATCACCAGCATCGTGTTTGCCTTTGCAAGGGACTGCAACTGGCACCCAACTGCTGTCCCGCCGGGTGACCTGCCAACAGCAGCAGCAAGGGGTGCCTGCAGCCGGGAGCGGCAACCCAGGGGCAGATTTGCAAGGCAGCTTAGAAAAGGGATTAATGGAGGCCCTGCCACAGCAGGTCATAGCGGGCAATCGACTGGATCTGCAGCACCTGGCAGCCTGCAGCTCCCGCTCGGAAAAGGTACAGGCCAGATCTTTGGGTCTCTTTGACTGCTGGCCAGGTCTCAACACATTTCTGGGCAACTCTGGTGTGTCCTCATAGCCAGTGGCCTGAGTGAGAGCAACCTGCCCTTGCCAGACACACGCCTTCCTGCGGAGGAAGAGCTGCACCCTGGCAAATGCTGCCGGTGCCTGTGCACGTGGGAAGGGGCCGTTGGAGGCTGCGGTGGCCCGATGTGCATTCTCCTGGTGCCGTAAGCAGCGTGCCAGATCAGCGCCTGGCAGCGGGCAGGGCTCAGTCACAGTCCTCCTCTTGTGCAAGGGGATTGCTCGCGACTGGGACGGGCGAGCGAAGGAGGCAGGCAGGGCTCTGACGGGGGGCACGAGCTGCTTGTGCATGTTGCACGGTGGGGGGGTGGCACATGCAGCCCCTAGTCAGCACAGGAGCAGTTTGCATTGCGATGGGACAGCCGGAGCATGAGCCGGGAAAAAAGCAGTGGCACTGCCTCAGTTCTCTTACCCCGGACACCCTTCCTACCACGGTCGGAAAGAAACGTAGCAGAGAAGTGGGGCTAACTCGGTAGACGTGAAGCATGAAGGCAGGGGGGGCTGAGCCTTTCTCCAGACTTTGCAAGCACCGGGCTTTTACAGGCAGTGACTGGGGGGGAGGCTATGTGACGCTGCAGCTTCACAGAATAGAAGGTTCAGGACTGCAAAGGCTGCTGAGGCAGACGTTAACAGAGACGCCAGAAAGCAGCAGGAGAAAGCTGCCTCCCCTCGCATTTGACTAACGCTGGTCAGAGCACGAGAGAGAGACCGGACCGCGCCGAAGGGCTGCAGAGCGCGGAGCCTGGGCTCCCGCCGTGGCCCCTTGGGAATGGCAGGAGGAAGAGCTCGGAAGCAGAGCTTGTGCGGAGCCATCCCTCCCCTCCTTGCACCCTCCCGGCTTCTGGCAACCACTGTGGGGACTTTCTGAGCTGGAGGGTGCATCCAAACCATCATGTTAAGCAATATAATTATTATGACCAAGATAATAATAAAACCACCTAACCTCAGACTCCATCCGCTGAGCTCTAAGAGATGGAGCACACATTCTAGGATGAAAACCAGAAGCAACTTCACTCATCACAAAGCTATGGTTTAATTACTTGTCTTCTGGTGAATTTTGCTTCTCAGAAATTCTTTAAAAAAAGAAAATATCGAGCCCACCAGCTTTCTTTCCTCCTTACCTCTTTTAAAAAAAATACATTGACTGTAAGTTTATTTAAAATGTAAATTAACCACATGGCCAGTGACAGATAACAAAGATAAACATTTATGCTAAGCTGCATTTTTCTTATCTCCCAAGATTGTTTTACTCGGTATCCTGAAAGCATGAAACAAAATACAAGACAGATCATGAGCAGAACCTCCCGCATTCTGCTTGAACGGCAGACAGCTCAAGACATTTGCTGGCTTCTTCACTTACCACTTTTCACATTCAGGCTGCCTTTTGCGGTGTCTTTCCCTAAAACGTTCTCCGCTTCGCAGCTGTACTCCCCAGCATCTTCCAGCTTCACCTTGTTGAACTGCAGTCTGGAAATCTTTCTGTTGAAAAGTACAGCAGACATTTCTTACTCGGTTGCTAACCACCCTCGTGAACTGATAACCGCTCCTGGCCCTGGGCGCTGCCTGGTACGCCACCCCTTCTCGAGAGGACGGGCTGCCTGGCCTGGTCAGGATTCAGATGAGACCCTTCCCAGGAACCACAGCCACCATGGTTTCCTAAGTGCACATCTCCCCCTGAACCCTCTGCTCTCAGCCTGATGCCATGGATTGGTCCGACCCCCGCTCCATTTGCACAAAAGTCCTGCGAGGGGTTGAGCCCAGGGGTCCCAGCATCCCAGCACGCAGACTTTCTGCGCTGGAGAAAAGCCGCTGTACTGATGGACAGTGGGACCTGCCTGCGAGACGGAGAGGTGGGGAGGGATGCACGTTCTGCATCTTCCCCAGCAAGGAGGCCGAGCCGCCCGGTGCTTCACCGGCAGTGTTCGGCAGTGCCGCACACCCAAACGCAAACACCCACGGGGTCCGTGGGGACTCACCCCTTCCCAGCCTGCAGATCAAAACCCTGTGGCTTGACCTGGACAGGCAGCTGGTAGCTTTGTCCAGGCCAACAAGCAGGGCAAGCACGTCATCTCCCCAAACAGGGACACTCGGGTGTACTGCAAGCGTGTGGCGCTGAGCCGCACCCGCCCCACCTTCCCGCCTCACCTGCCCCCTCACCTTCCCGCCTCACCTGCCCCCTCGCCTGCCCCCTCACCTGCCCCCTTGCCTGCTCCCTCCCCTTCCCGCCCCCCCTCCCCCCCCCCCTGCCCTGCCCGCCTCACTCCAGGCGCGGGGAGCAGCTCGGCGCCAGAGCTCCGTGGCGCCACGGGAAGGGGAGCATCGCCTCCCCCCACTGGCTATGCCTGATGTCTCCGTCCCGGGGATGTCTTTCTGACAAACAGGCAAAACCCCGCGCCGCCCCGTTCAACAGAGATCTGCAGGAGCCTTGCCCATGCTGGATGCCGCTCATGAGACCACAGCAGGACTCCTACGTTAGGCCCTCTCTTTTTCTACGTTTCCTTCCATTTTAGCCATCCTATCAAAAGCCACCCTGCGTACTAGTCTCGTGAGACCACCTCTCTGCTTTCTACCCCAAGCTTTTACCTCAGGTCTGTGTCATGCAGTCGCTTTATTTAGGGACTTGGAAGCACTGCCAGTTTTAGAAAGAGGTCCCAGTGGCCTGTGTCGCTGAAGGCAAATGAAATTCTTTTAATGTGGGAACCAATCACTAGCTTTGGCCGTATGTGCAATCTTACACGTGTCATCTGGGACGGACTTCTCTCTGGGCTGTGCAAATCATCGTCCGTAGGAATCCCTTCGCAGGAGCACGCTGGCGTCTCTTTAACGCCCTGACATGCTGTTCCACCGGGAGGCCGGGCGCAAGGACGCAGCGTGCACATCTCACTGGTTATATTAGCAAATTAAAAGCACTTGGAGACAACTTGGTACAGCTCCCAAGATACAGGCGCCGCCCTCTTTTACAGGATGCGGTCAAGTGCTCAGTTGCACGAGTTTAGGCCCCATGCGGAGCAATTTTTAAATGAATGTTGACAGTAGCATGCAAAGCCCTCTCTAACCCCAGGTCTCCCCATACCCACTGTGCAGAGGCAGTCATTTGGGCCAACGTGTTCCAACACGGGCGCCTAAACAAGCTGAGTCAGAGCGGCGCAAAGCTGCCTTCGCTCCCGGTGCTGTGGACTCCTCTGAATTTTCTCAGCCCTCTTAGAGCAACGTGTGGCGGTCCCGGGCATCGCGGTCCTTGCTGCTGCAGTGTTTGAGGAGTGAAGCAGCACCCAAGAGACAGTGAAGCATTTACAGGCCCCCAGGGCCTGCTGCTGCCGGGTGGCAGTCGGGTTCTGCATCTCTCCTGGGGGGCACGGTGGGCACCTGGTGAAGGGGGGTGGCTCCGTGGGGCTGTAGCGCCCGGTCCGGGGCCACGCTCCCCACTCCCTCCCCTGCGGCAGGCGTAGGCACCCTTGGCAAATGGGCGAGGTGGGCTCCTAGCGCGACTGCATGCAACAACACCACGGCTCCAACCCCCCCAGCCCAGCCATTACCTTCTTTCAGCTCAACCCTCATTGACAGAACACACCATTTTTTTTACAACTACCCCACCCCACCCCCCCATAACGGGCTTGTGGCTATCACTGCAGCGCAGCGTGAAAAGGCGGGCAGCACGCGTTGGAAGCAGCTGGGAAGAGCGAGGCTCCAACTCCAAGTCCCATGGAAGCCGCCCGCCTTGCACACCAGCATGCTGAGGCTATGGGCCAGGGCAGGGCTGAAAGCACCAGCGAGCAAGCTGCCTCCAGCTGCCGGGGGACAGACAGACCTTCTACTGACGCTGGGCTGCACCACCATCTCATACACACGGGACGTTTCACTATGTGTAGCAACTGGAAAAATCCACTACAGCACTAGAATATCACCTACGTACATGATCTTTTACAGGTAAAGGGGCTTAAGTCCCAACGATACAAATTAGTAAGATAGCAGCGACACAAAGGCTAATGGAAGGGGGCACACTTGACAGATGCATCGCCAAGAACAGGGTGAGAGACATTTGGTCTTTTACCTGGAACTGGAGAGAAATGTGAGCAGAATAAAAAGCAACGTTGGCACTTTTAGCATATCAGCATCAAGGTGAAACCAAAGAGGATTATTTTGGTTTAATGCAAAGACTGTTGTACTGTCAACAGAGCTTATTTTTATTTTCCATCACAATTTGTTGAAATTCTCCCGGATTGTTAGATCCCCTTGAAAAATCCAGAGCTTCTTCTTCCTTTTTATAGCCCAGACCCATGGTGTAGCTACTCTTGGTCTCCACGCTGTGCTGTGTAATGTCAGGTAACAGGCTTGGGGCAGAGAGGGGAAGGGTGCAGGCGAGGATCGGGTTTAATGTGGAGCACAGGCACAGTAAAGAGAATTTCCCTACTCCAGGAAGCACTGAAACAGCCAGAGATACCTGCTTTCGCAGGATTAATCACACACCTTCCGATTCACATGGAGAATCCTCTGTGCGCTAGAGGAACTGAACCCAAGGGTGTAAAAGCGACCAGACCTTGCTTGACCTGTGATGGCAAAGACAAAGATAACCAGGCTGTCCCTGCTCAATTTCACTGCCTCCAAGTGCTACTGAAATATCTCAGAACTGCCTAGGAAATTGGTTTTTCCAGCTTGTGCTCTCCCTCCTGCTGCCCCTGGGGGCAGGTACTGTGTTCAGGCGAGGGCTCAGGTGTGTTTTTACAGAAATGCCGAGCAGCGGCACGTGAGGAATTACGTTGTGCACAGGAGTTTTGTATCGAGTCCCCAGCTCCCCTTCTCAGCAGCGCATCTCTCGGGGCCCACAGCCCCTGGGAAAGCCCTCCCGTGCGCGTTCACAGGGCGGCCTGGCTGCCAGACGATGCCATTCTTCTGGAGGAGGGCGCTGCCCCGGGCTGTTTGTTCAGTGAAAGGGCCAGGGTCACTGGCAGATCCCATCATTTCACTGCAGTGCAACTCTGCTGACATTTCTTGACTCCAGGGTAAAATCTGCCTCATTGTCTTTCCTGACCCTCAGCACATATGACTTAGCCACGCACTAATTATCTCCTGTAGTGCCAGGGGAGGAATACGCCGTGGGGAATAAGTTGTCTGCAAGCTCTGGGGGATAGGATTCACAAGGAGACCTTCAGCCTGGCCAGAAGAAGATCCCCCAAAATACCTTTCTGGCCAAGAGAAAAAGAGTCCCCCAGAAGGCAGTTTGGAGCGCTGAGTAAATCACCCTCCGCAGTGCCAATCCCCGGACTACAATGGGAAACGGGGAGATCAGCCCCTGGCTGGGACCTACACCAAGATCCTGGCAAATGCTGGCTGGGAAGGATGGCCTCATCTGCTGTAATTTAGACATCTCAGAGTTAGACATCTAAATGTGAGCTTGGGCCCTGAGGCCTCCAGTATAGTCAGAGGAGAAGAAAGAGGCACTTCATCCCAGCCAAGGAGGAACTTTTCATGATGGGATTCATGTTCCCACCAGCCCTTGGGTCAAGCTTGAATAATTTTTCTCCTCTCCCCTACTGCCAAGTGGAAATGGGACTGTCCTCCCAGGTCACCTCCGCACAAAGCCGATTGTCTCAGAGGGTGTGAGCAGGAGAGCAGCTGCCACGAGCTGCCTCCGAGACACCTCCGTATCACCGAGGACTCGGCACTCCCTGGGTGAGCTCAGCCCCTTCTGCATCACTCAGGACAAAAATAGCTCTGGGATTACTACTGTGGTAGTATTTTATTAGACTTCTAAAAATAGGGTAGCTAACACATAAGCAATAAAGAAGCGAAGGAATTAGCTGATGAAGACAATTCAAAGCCTACACCGTACGTGGCCCCTAAATTGTCAATGAAGAATGCTGCACATAGTAAACACACCTGAGATCCTAGGAAAAGGAAATTCCCAAATATGACCCTTGCAAAGACACACTGAATACCCTGCTGTGGTTACCTATTAACTCCACTCCTCTCTGTTTGCACAGAAAGCCGGTGGCAGGAGGCACACCGCTATCACAGAGCGCAGAGGGGCCAGCAATTGCTGTAGCGTGAACTGCTCACGCTCCTGCCAAAGATTTAATTGGTGCCTGTGTGCTGTCCTGGCACCCCGCATGGCGGTGCATTTGCCCTGAGAGAGCAGGTTAATGATTGGCAAGAAGATTCAGGATATCCAATTCTCCAGCTCATGGTCAAGAAGTGTTGTCCAGCAACCATCAAACATCAGGCAGCCCCGCGGGCTGGAGCAGGGGCTCTCAGTGCCCTGGCCTCGGGGACACGTTCGCCTTCCCCAGCACACAGTGGGATAAAAATCAGGTAGAAGAGGTTGTTGCAATGCAAAGCAGAGTGGGGATGGCCGTGGCAAGGCACCCCCGTCCAGCAGGGCAGAAGCAGTGGCCAGGAGCATCCTTTCCCTTGCACAGCCAGACGGAAACCACCCCAACCTCTTCCCTGCCCTTCAGAAGGCAGCACGACAGAGCTGGGCGAGCTGGCTGTGCCTTGCTGGGCTCGAGAGAAACAAGTGGCCCTGTGCTGGATGCCAGGCCCTCTGGGGCACGATCTGGCTCGTCCAGGATGAGCTGCAGAGCAGCAAATGGGAAAGGGGGGAAAAAATTGCCCTCAAGCAAAGCAGTCAAGTAAGAGGGGTAAGGAGAGGAAGATTTGGACTTTTCAGCTCAGTCATCAACCCTTCTGTGAGGGGCGAAGTCCTCCTCCCCTCACACCATCATCTGCCCCACTCAGTGTTTGACCTGCTGGGACTGGGCGAAGCAGGCACGGGGGACGGCTCATGTCCTTGCCCGTGCGCAGGACAGGACCAACCATCCCCTGACCCCCTCTGCCTGCTCTCTCCTGCCCCTGTCCCCCGACATTAAAGTGCTGTTCTAACCTGAAAAGCAGATTTGCCCCTTCTCTGCTCAGCAGTGCTGTTGTCTCTCTGTGCCCAGGCTTGGGACAGGCTGATTTTAAAAGGAAGCCTTGAGCAGTCCTCACTCTGCAGAGCTGACACTGCCACTGGTCTCAGCGTGAGAGCTGGAGTCCCTTTGGGGTCACGCAGCATCAACAAAAGGCGAAAAGATCGATAAGTACGCTCCAAAGAGCAGGGTCACTTGTGCAACCCCCCTGCATCCTCAAATTCCGCCTGGAGCTGCACCGCTGAATTGCCACAGATGTTCCCGCAACGGGAAGAGGTGTAGGGCAGCGTAATGCAACCACACACCAGTCCCCGGAGCGGACTTTGTGGCTGCAAACCCCTGGGTGCTGCTCTTTGTGCCAGGCAAGTCCGTGGCGGCTGCCAGGGCATGAAATCAGTAAATACATAAAAGCTGAGTTTTGGGTTAAGGCTGAAGCACAGCCCCGATGTCAGTGCAGGGTCCCTTGTACCGCTTGTCCTGGAATTCAGGGCAACTGATCCATCCCATGAATGTTTCCTTCAACCCCAGCACCAAGATTTTAATTTCTTGGAGAAAATGCAGGTCCTGGAGCAGTACTGGGAGGCCAGCTCAGAGCAGGTTCTCTCCCCGCTCACTGGGATATCTCTCAGGAGCACGCTAGCAGCCTCCCAAGAACCAGGGACCTCCCAGCAGCAAATGTGGGACAGGAACCTCCCCGTCCCCACGAGCACGTGGCCTCAGGGCAGAAATGAGACACGGCCGGTGGGTGCGCAGCCAGGGCAGCGGGCGGGGGCAGTCAAAGCGCAAGCCCCATCTGCAGCAGGGAGGGGAAGAGAGGGCTGGTGCTGCGGAGGAGGAGGCACAGGGGCTCTACTTTGGAAACACATCACATACTAGATGGAGGCTGATATCCTGGGCAACTCAGAGGCAGGATCGAAACTTCAGGGACTGCCGGAAGAAAGGGAGGAAGGCCTGGGAGTAAATCCAATTCACTTTAAAGGATGAGGGGAGGAAGAGATGGAGGTGCCATACTAAAAGCAGCTGTCTGGGGGGAGCCCTGTGCAGAGCACAGGAATGGAGATGAGCAGAGCCAGGCTGAAAATACTGAGATCAGGAAAAAGCATCTGTGGGAACAGAGGCCATGGAAAAGGGAAGGCACCTTCAGGTGGACAGAGAACTCCAAAACCTCTGTGAAGCACATCACCATGGTGGTACGCAGGGTTGTGCAAGAGATTCAGTTAGTTTTGGGGCTCCTTTCTGAGTTTGGAACTTTTGGGATGCATATCATTCTTTTCTTCCTAAGTAATTTTTCTGCAACTGCTGTGTGTCATGGATCCTCACCAGCCCGCTTCATTAAGTGTAAGGGGGACCTGGCAAATCCATGCCCGTAGGTATAAAATGTGCTGTCCCACATGAACCGCCTGCAGCCTGAGCCCTCCTCCCCCAAGGCAGAGCATTTCAACCTCCACTGGATGAATGGGATGTCAGCTCATGTCTCAATGAGCGCTTCAGCCTAATCTGTGATATTCTGCAACCACAGCGGGCTAAGGTCTGTAGGGAGAGATTTTTTTTTTTTTTTAAAGCAGCCAACATCACTGGGAAAACCACACAAGATTTCAGGCGCACAGAGCTCCTTCCACCTCTAAGCTTGCACACACCATTGGTTGAAGCAGCCCAGCAGCTGACCGTAACTTGTTAGCCACTGTAACTCAGTCAGGTTTGATGAAATGCCCATTCTCTGAATCTCTTAGGAGCCACAACTTGCAAAGTTTGTGGATTGTTCTAGCTCAAGACCCAACTGCTTCTCCTTTCAGTTCTCAAATTCCCTGGTTCAGTCCCAGGTGCATTGGCCAAGATGATGTCCATCATGTCCTTTAAAACAACAACCAGATAAACAAAGGAGATGCTCTTCTTCACACCCCCCTCCAATAAAGTGCCTTCAGCAGCTAAACCCAAATCCCAAATATCGGAGACTTATAATGACATCGTGAGAGTTAGCAAGGCAGAAGCTCCCCTGGTGATTATAACAACACCGGTGCTTGAGAAGAGCCTTAGCTTCAAGGCATCTGGAATTGCTCTTGCAAGACCCATTGTCAAATGAGCTTTTCCCTTTGTTTAAAAATGTCAGCCTGAAGACCCCTGCCAGAGTGGTGGTATAGCCTGCTTGGGTTCACTCTGGCTCCCACAAGGCTTCCACAGTTCTCTTTGCCCCTCCTTGTCTCCAGGCTTAATTAGGAAATCATTTATCTTTATTGGCACCCTCTTTCCCCTGCTGCTTTGGCATTATTTTTTTTTTTTTTTGCCTTCATTCCAGAGCAGTGAGCTGTACAGGGAAGACCACAGCCCCATTCATTGTGGGTGGGGGATAATCTACAGCAGGGAGCTCTACAGGGAAGACCCCAGCAGTGAATCTGCCCCAGCTCGCATTGCCTGGGGGGCTACTGTACAGAAACAGGAGAGGAGGGCATCCCTTGGCTCCACTTACAGGCTAACAATAGGGATTCCTGGTGATACTGAAAGTAGGACACTACTCCCAAGGGATGTCCTATGGTCAGCCTGTCCCAGACTGAACTGCCAACCCTCTCCAATCTCATGATATGCCTCCTTCATCACCCCAGCAATCTCCCTTGGTAGAAGAGCACACAAAGAGGCAAGGCTGGCAGGGCAGCCACAGCCAGGAGACTCCCGGGCTCCTGGACCCCCCTGACCCCAGCTGAAGACCTCTGTGTCTCGGAGCTGAGCCCTGAGCGCAGCCTGACGTGGTGTCTGTTCTCTGCACCTCCTCAAACAGAAACTCCCTTGGCTTTCTCCACAATTGGCGTATGACCATTTTCCAGGACAGTTGTAGTGTCAAAACCCAACATTAATGTCTCGGGAGCCAGTGGCCTCAATCGGCTCTCAGAGGCGCTCGGCAGAAAATGCCGTGGCTTCGGCAGCTCCGAGGGAGAGCCGCTCACTGTCCTGTACTTCCACTACCGTGTGCAACTCTTCCTGGGTCATTTCTCTAGGTTCCCCATCAACTGTGTTTTATTTGAATTGAGCCAGAGATAAAATTCCAGCCAATCACTTCTTCCACCATAAAGAGAAGTTTCCTTTTCGTGCAAGCCAGGCTTGCCCCAGCCTGTTCCTAATTACAGATGGAACATGCAGTTCAGAAAGGAGGAATCAGAATTGTTCCCCTCCCTCCAGCAAATACCCCTTGAAAAAAAGTGAATCCTTTGCCTGATGGCATCAGAAGTTTTGCTGGTAAGTTTAAAAGACAAGAGGGGAGATGATTGATGGAAAAGCTAAAGATCTGACAGGCCGTTAACTGCTCCCCTCCTCCTTACAACGTAGGCTTCCCTGGTTTTCAAAGAGATCTCCTGCTCTAGGAAGGCCAGTGGCATCAGATAAAAACTTGATCACGAAAAGAAGGGCCTCAGTCACACTTTCTGGTTAGAGATCTCAAGGCTCTTTAAACACACAGGGAGGAAAGCCAGGCAGAGAGCGGTGGAGGAATGAGTCACGGGGGGCAACCATCTTCTTGTCTCCCATCCTAATCCCCTGCACGTCCTCTAAGGACCACGGATTGCAGACAAAGAGCCCGATGCCGGGCTGTGCCCAGCTCTGCTGGGGATCCACAGGGCTGAGGGAAACATGAGGGACACCACCTCCACGTCCTGGCTCGTTTTGCCTGGCTCCAGCAGACAACTCTATTAGGTCTTTAGATCAAACTTATAAAGAACTGCCATGAAGCAGAGGCCTTGAAGCTCTTGGCCTTGTGCACTTTCTCTATGGAAGTGTCCCCCTCCCTGTGCTCCATTGCTAGCCCTCTGGAAACCCCACTCTACTCTGAACCGAGAGGAAGAGCAGAGGATTACCGGGGAGACCGGGAGACCGGTGTTATCTCCAAGTGGAGCCAGATGTATGAATCCCATTATTCTTGAATTAATCATCACAGAGTAAGACTTCCTCTCTGAGCTTTACAGTTTAGGATGCTTATCCTTCCCCACAGTCCCCTCCTAACATGCTGGATGTAATGGTGTATGCCCATATCCCATGTCCAGTTTTGGGTCCCTGTACTAAATTCAGCCTCCCTAGCTACTCCATGGAGATATGCAAAGGCACGAGGGCTTCCCCGATCCTCAGCCTGCGTGCACAGAGCAATTTTTAACGTTTGCATGCAGTCAAGAGCAGAAAGAGGCACATGCAATGCCAGTGAGCGCTCTGCCCTTGCAGGGTTCTCAAGTACTGAGACCGAGCAAACCCAGTGGAGAGGAGAGCCTGAAGGCTGGGGTGGCCAGACCGGGGGTGCCCAGACCCATCCAGATCTGCTCGGAGAAGTGCTCTGCACTGCTGACTGCTCAGCACGGGGCAAACGGCCAGCAAGGGGTCATCGTCTCAGAGCCATCCCAGCTCGACGGCTGCTTGAGTCCAATCCCCAGCCCCAGTCAGGCAACCTCTGCGCTTAATGGCATGTTTTAATGGCAGCAGGGAGCAGAAGCAGGGATGGGACGCGATCCTGGGGGCAGATCTGCAGGGGCCTCAGGCACCGGAGGAGGCAGGTGCTCAGCTTTCTTTAAAATGTTTATCCTCGGGCTTATTTTGCCAGCAGGAAGCCCTTCCAGCACGCACACGTCTGTGGCCTGTCACTGGCAGGCTGCAAGCCAACATGTTGCCACAGAAACCGGTAAATGCAAAATTATAACTTGACAGCAGCGTCCCGAGGAAAGAGGACCAACCTTCTTCCATGTGTTTACGTCCCTGGCCCAGGGAGCGCGTGCCCCCCCTGCACTGCTGTGGGTGGGATGCCATCCGGTCACAGCTTCGTGCTGGACACAGGGTGCCAGGAGGCAGGGGAGGACGAGCACAGCGGGGAAATGCTGCGAGGCGCTTCTCGCCATCGCCAGGACCCCTCCCCAGAGTTTTGCTGGGTGTGTGGTCTGGGACTGATTGCTCTCTAGCTCTGTGGGAAACAGCTCCCCAGCATCCTTGCGAGACCCCAGTGCCAGCAGGCTCGGGGTCCCACAGGCTGCCAGCCCGCGGGGATGCGCTGTCCATGTGGGGTGGACCGAGGCTTCCCACGCCCGGCTGCAGCAGGCGGTGCAAACATTCCTCGAGGGCATCCCAGCTCCAGCACCCATTGGAAAACAACCGGGGCCATGAGGCTGACAAGGGCCACAGAAACACTGAGAGCCACAGAGCAAAGGGGCAGGCGCAGCTCTGCCCTCCCTCTGCCGCCTGCAAGCCCAGACAGCCCTGCCGGAGCAGGGGGCGCCCGCTAGATACCAGCCAGTTTTCCTGGACCCGCTGGTGCTTCCAGCCCAAGCCCTCCACTGACCACCTCTCTGTCCCACCCCAAACCAGCCACCAGCCCTACAGTGACTGCAAAGGGGATCAAGTGTTCCAGGTGTGACTTTGAAATCAAAACCAACAGAGCAATTGGCAATGACCCACATGAGCACTAACTGGGTTTTCTAACTGATCTTTTTAGTGGCTCCTCATTTTGAAGCTTAATACTCTATCAAGTCCATAACGAGAGGTGAGCTATTTTTCACACACTCGGACATAACATGTTAGCAAAGAATTCGTTTCAAGTTTTCCAAGGGGTTGGACAGTTGCAAGCTGACTTTGTTGCTGGCTGGGTCAGGATGTATGAATGTAAGCATAGCCATGATTATGGAATAATTTTAAGGTACATCATATGTAGATATTTGGCCTTGAAAACTATCAACACGGATCCATTTAAATCCATTCCCAGTGAGAACTCCTTAGCTTAGTCACTGGGGCCTATTTCTGCCAGGGTTTTTATGCTGCCTGAATGCAGGGGCCCCTAGGATGGAAGTCCCTGAGAGCGGCTGCCCTGGAGCTTCGCTGCGCGGGGAGTTGGGGACAGCCCCGAAGGAGCTTGTGACACAAGGGCTGGCTGCGTGGCTACGGGCTGTAATCAGGCAGTGCCATGATGTGCTCTGGCATCCTTGCAGTTCTCTCCAAATTCAGGAGAGAACAGAGCGATCCCTCCCACACTTGTGCAGGCTGGCTGTTGGCTGGTGGGGCGACTGCTGGGTTTGGAGACCTCCTGTTCAACCCCTAATGACAAAGCAGGCTCCACCCCAGGTGGCCTGAGCTGCCTACAACCAGCCTACAGCTAGCAGGGAAGCAGTTATCTCCCCAGGTCACTGACCCGTCTCAGATGCCCAAGGAGAGCCCCGTCTGCAAACCCAGCATCTATCCTGTGCGCACCTTGCTCCTCTCTCTCCGCTCCTCTTTGAGGAAAGGGGGGCTCACCCTCTGGGGCACGGTAGATGGGCTGTGCATGGGCCTGTGACTCCAAGGAGGCATCTCGGTATCGCTCAGCAGTGACTGGGACAGCCCAGCACCCCTCCTAGCCAGACGGTCCCCCGGGGCCCGGACACTCAGCGTTAGCAAGCAGAGGCGGAGCAGCCCCGTAGCATACTTACTTCCCATTCCCATACTTGATCCGGATGTCTTTGCTCTTCTTCAGCTCTTTGCCATCTTTAAACCATTTGTAGGACGGCTGAGGGTTTCCAGCAGTTGCCTCACATTTCAGTGAAATCTTTTCACCAACATGAACGTTTGGGCTTTTCAGCTTCTTCAGTTTGGGAGGGACAGCTACAAAAAGAGAAACCAGACAATGTGAAACCTGCCTCTTCCAGAGGCTGTGCTCGAGCGGGGTGAGCCCACGGAGCCCCCTCCCCTAGGAAAAGCGCTCGCTGCCCCCGCCACCGTGTGACAGCCGGAGAGGGACCGCACGCCAGCCCGGCTTCCCAGGCTCCACCAGCACACGGGCAGGGGGGGAGCGCAGGGTCAGAGCCACCCGCGCAGGGGACAGAGGGAGCCCCCGGGTCTGCTCCACGTGGCCAGGCTCAACGGCTCCACGGCTGCCCTTCCTCCCGCAGGCAGGACCCGCACGTCCTCTGCCAGCGCAGGGGCTTGCTCTGCTTCCAGGCTCTCCCACCTGGCCAGGGCCAGGGACACAGGAGCTCGAGCTCTTTCAAGACCGTTTTTCCCTGCATCCTGTCATTGCTGCCGATGACTGCCCCTGCCGAAGGGCGCGCTGCCAGCCCCCCAGCCCCAGCCCCAGCCCCTCACTGCAGAAGGAGCAGAGGCAGGTCATGGGGAGCAGTCCCCACCCCCCAGCAGCGGGGGCCAGGGGTGCTGCGTGCCCGCCGTGGGGACCGAGGGCATTCGGCCCAACAGCGCGAGCAGCAGAGCCACAGCCACGGAGAGGGGCGAGAGCCCGCGCGTGTGCAGGGAGAGAAGGGGAGGGACAGCTATTCTTCGGGTTGCCGTTAGAAAAGTGAGAGACTAAAGCTGATCGAAATGGTCTTAGGACTTGTGATTCTAGGCTGGCCAGCAGCCCTTCCAGTCTGATGCCTGGTTCTGCACGTGAGCTTTCCCGGGTGTTTCAGTGAGGTGCTTTTACCACGTGCCCGGAACGTCAGGCAGAGAGGGAGACACTGCTCATCAATCCCTGCCAGGCTTTGTATTACACCTGACAGAAAGGATTGGCAGGCTTGCAATTTTTCTTTCAACTGACAGCTCTGCACTCCCCAAGCTCCCTTTTTCATTCTGAGCATTAACCCTAAAAAAGGAAATAGCAAGTTGCTGGGTTTGCTTTGAGACTATTGGTAACAGTGGATTCCACTTGTCCAAGCTGTGTTACAGATACAGCATTTAGCATTTCCCCTGTTTCACGTGCACAGGCTGCCCTTTAATTGCCATGGGCGTGCTGATCTTGTGGTGTGGAAGAGCAATCAAAGGAGGAGGAACCGGAGGGGCTTCGTTAGAGCAATTGCTCTTTTATAGACCTTTGTACGTCTCCGCTCATTCTTCATGCCAAGCTAAGTTACCTGAGTTTGCTTTTATTTAAAGACTGTTTGCACTGCAAGCGATCTTACACAAAATAAAAAGCACAGCAATCACCAGGCACACGCTCCCGGGGTAGGAAGCTCTGGGGACTCTCACATCCCCGTGTCTTATGTGCGAGGGCACAAGAAGCAAAATGGTCCTGAAGCAAAAAGATGCAAAGACAGACAGAAATGGATCAGTTCAGGGTAACGCGAATTGGCTGGGCACGGTGGCTGAAAGGCAAACCCGGAGATGTCTGCGACCACCAGAGCAGAGGCGCCCGGCAGCGCGCGGGGGGGAGCGCGGCCGGTCCGGTGACACCAGCCCCCCCCCGCCGACTGGCACCAAGGCACAGGGGCGAACGTCAGGTCTGGGAGTGCAGAGGAAGCGCGTTTAGCACACCAAGGAAAAAAGAATAAACCCCACCAAAGGTTCTTCCCGACTGTTATTTTTGCACAGCCAAGCGTGCTGCAGGCTCCCTAGAAACCTGCACCGCGGGCAGCGGGGGGGGTGGGGGGAGCGGCACACACACGCCGAAGGGGCAGGGGCAGCACAAAACCCCGCTTGGACAGCCGCAGGGAATTGCTGCAGCCTGCACGGGGACGGCCGGCGCTGCTTCCCGGGGTCACTGTGCTTTGGCACAGACAGACTCCTGAACAAAAAGCAAACTCAGCTTTCCCAAAACTTCAGGAGTTCTGTGAAAATCCAAGGTGTCCTGGGTTTTGTGAAGCCAATATCCCTGATCCTTGCCTGGAAATGGGTCACCCAGAAGAGCAGGAAGGCAATGAATGGAGAAGAGAGCTTGTCTCTTCTCAGAACGCTGTGCACGGCAAGCCAGGAAGGTAAACAGGACCTTGCTTTTATAGGGGTCATTTTGGGGAACAGAGAAATAGACTCTGTCAAATATTTATTCTGTCTGCACCTGTGTGTCAGTTGGCTCCCGTTGTACCCTGCGGTCACCCTGTACCATGCCAACAGCATACGTACGCCTTAAATACTGGCAAGGTCCCGACCTTGGCATTGGTGCATCTGCTTCATATTATTTCCAGGCTTGGGGTCTGCAGTCACGAAGCAGGCAGCATGGCCTGGGAGAAAGATGTGTCAGGTCAGCCCTGCCCCTCTCTCCAGAAACGTGCTGGGAGATGCTGGCAGGAGCAGAGCAAAGCCCAGAAACCTGGCGATCGTTGAAGGAGAGGGCCAAGGGCAAGAAAGAAACCTTCCAAGATCTCTAATCCCCAGTTCCTCTCCACCGACGTGAATCACATCTCACCCAAACCCATGCACCTCTCGCACCTTGTGCTCTTGGCCACCAGTGACACATTACACGACGTTCCTAAATAGGCAGGTCCAAAGGGACAAGAGATGGAGCAGACACTCAGGCGGGGCAGGGGCTCTGCTGGCATCACACCCTCGGGCAGACAGTCCTGCCCAGAAAAAGGGAGGAGAAAGCGTTTCCCCCCAGTTCCATGTCTTCAGCTGTCTTACTGAAGGAGGGAAAGGGCCTGTGCATCAGCTTGCAAGCCGCACTTACAGAATCATAGAATCATCTGTATTTCCTCGGTTGAATCAGACAGGCCAGGGGAAGGGGAATCCAACCCAGAAATATTTTGGGCGGTGTCTGGGAGAAGCGCTGTGCACAAAGAAACAGCGCTGCGCCCCGTCGCCCAGCACATCTGCGGCCGTACGGCAAGCGTGGCTCGTGCTTGGGCAGCAGCGGGCAGAGCCCCAAGCCCGGGGACGCGGCACCGAGAGCCATGGTCGGCAGGGAAGCCCAGCCTTGGTCTCCTGGAAGGGCTGCTCTGGGCTGGAAAGTCTCTCTGCATAATTCCTGCATCTTTTAGAAAACACAGAAACCCTCATTTAGAGCCATTAACTGCTGATGAATCTGCACAACGCCAGCCAAAGACCTTCCACCGCTTTTTATTCTCATTGTTTAAACTGCAGCCATTATTCCCAGCCTGAATTTCTCTAACTTTGGCCTCCAGCCAAGAGATCTCTCTGCCTTTCTCTGGTAAATTTGAATCTCATCGAGCAACCAGAAACCTCTTCCCTTTTTAGGTTCGGGTACACTATGAATGAATCACCTTTCAACCTTCTCCGGCAGTAAACTGAAGTAGCTCAGGGGACCAAAGCAGCACACAGAGTCCTAATACTGGAGTATGTCAAAGTTTCACATTTTGGTTCAGCTTCAGCATCAAGCCATTTCCTACCTCTACCCTGTCCAAATCACAGAGCTGCAGCCCACAAAGTCATGAGCTTGGTTCAAACAGACAAAGGGATTTTAAAAGTGCTCCCTTTCTTTAGTGCTCTGAACATTTTGGGTCATTTTAATCTCTTCCTTTTTCAAACACGTTGGGAGAACAAAGCCTGTAGCTTCATACATACCAAGATAAGGCACCGTCCCCAGCAGACAGCCTCAGATGTATACCAAGCGGGGTTCTGGTCCCATTGCTCCCCATTTCCACCAGCTCCCGGCTCCCCAGCCTCCCGCGCTCAGGTTTCTGCTGCTCGGATGCGGCCAATACAGCTTTTGTCAGAGCCAAAGCACCAAACCGGGGCCACCCAAGCCACCCCATCCCCCTGGCGCAGGCTGACCCGAAGCTGCCATTTCAGCTCCTCCTCATCTGCGTCTCCTGGCTCTGGTCCGCCAGCTCTCGGTCTCCCCGCAGCTGGGCAGCAGGCACCACTCAGCCACCACCGCCGCTGGGCTCGCGGAACAGGGGAGGTTTTCAGCTGTGCTGGTCGCACTCAGGCTGCAGGTGGCTCCAGGCAATCACTTTGGACCCCTATCTCTGGTCACCTTGCAACCCTGTCAACCCCTCCTCTGTCCAGTCTCCCCTCCATGGGGGTGAGGGACCACCAGCCTCACGGAGCCTGAGGTGTTGGGCGGAAGAGGCGGCTGCACGCCAGGCAATTTGTCTAACAGCCAGCCAGGACAACGGTGTGCCCTGCGGCAGGAAGGAAGGTTCAATCCAGGTAGAGCTGAGACCAACAACAAATACAGATTTTCTACAGGTTTTTGCTCACTCCAAGGTCAGATGAAACCCAGGCAACCCTTGGATCCCAGCCCACACCAGTTGTGCAAGCCATAAGAATTAACCCTAAAAGGTGCTGGGCCCCGGATCAATAAATGCACGCAATTTCCTAACCTGTTTTGAGAGCCCTGTTTCACCAGGAGGCCTCTGCAGGACAGCTTTGCCCTCTGACAGCAGTACTGGTGTCTACGGCCAAGTCACCACCTTCTCATGGAGAGGAGAGGGTTACTGAGCTCTAAAAAATTGAGCTCTAAATTATGCTGTATGGGTTGCTTGAACATCCACCATAAAAAGGATTTATACCTACACACTGCTTTAATTAATTTACTTCTGAAAACATTCGACATTACACTGAAGTACCTTGATGATAACAACACCGCTTTTACTTCTGATACCTGGACCATGCCTGAAATCACCGTGGAGCCTCAACTCAAAGCATCATTAATCATAAACGGGCAGAGCGCCCAAACGGAGTCCAGCAACGGAGCAGTAACAAAACCACATCCCACAAACAGCCCCTCGGCTCCCAGGCATCCTGGGAAAGGTGCTCAGCGGACTCTTTAACAGCCAGGAACAGTAGCCACAAACAGCGCTTCAAGAGCCACGTCCACTCGCTGTGGGAGATCCTGCAGAGCCGACAACCCACGGACACTTCTGGGACCTCTGGGGTGCAATGTCATGAGTGGATGTGACTTCTCCTCCGGGCCTCCTCCAGAGGACGCAGTGCCGGCCACAGGAGGCTCCCGCACACCGCCTGGCACACAGAGGGTGGCAGAACGTTTGGTGGGTCTGGAGAACTGGGACAGGATCCCTCTGTGTCCCTCTGAGCAGCTGAGGAAGAAGGCAACTTAGCTTGAATTCACATGGCCACAGAAAAGGGAGGCTGAAAAATGCCTTCTCACAGGAATGGGGGAGATGCAAGGAGAGTTAGGACCTGCAAACCCACAGGCGATGCCGGGACGTGCCTACATCAGAGCAACGGCTTCCAGCGCACTCCCACCACCCCAGGTCAGGGCACCTCTCCTCCGCCAGAGGGGAGGGAAGCTGCACAGGAGATCTTTTGGAAGTAGGCTGTGTTTCTCAGGCTGCCCGAGCCGTTGGCTCCAGGACAGCACTTCCTGGCAGCTGCCAGGGCTTCCAGCCTCTGGGCTGCTGTGCTGGGGTGGAGAAGCTGCAGGTCCGGCACCGTCTCCAAGGGTCTGCGCTCCCAGCTCTCAGCAGGGAAATCTGGACCCCCAAAGGATGCTACAGGGACGGTCTTTGAGGCTTCCAGGCTCCTTGCTGTTGAAGTACAAGATCTGGAGGCATGACGCCTGCCCAAGCCACGGCTCAGAGGCTGCTACTCCCTAAGCTCCTTCTGGAGAGTCCCCACCACCTTGCTGTTTGGAGTCTCACCCGCCGGAGTGCAGGCCTTCCCTTTTATAGGCCACCTCAGATGGGAGAGTTTCAATGTCCTCCCAGACAGAAAATTCCAGAATTCATCTTTCCATGGGAAACGTTTTGCAGCCTCAACTTGCTCCAAATTCAAACGCAAACTCTTGCAAAGATGGTGACTCCTTACCAAACAGGATTTTTCCCATTTCTGTCATCTCTTCTACAAGGTGAGGACACAAGTCCCTGGCACAAGGCATCACCACGCAGGTCTGGAGACCAGCTGTGTCTTTGGTGGGTCAGCACGTTCTGCACTGGGCCAGCACAGCCCTACTGCTGCCAGTACGTTTGCTGCCTCTGCTGCTTTTATCAGAGGCGATGCACCTTTAGCCTGCGCTTGCTTTGGCCTTTGACAGGGAGCCACAACCGCATCTCAGCAGCAGCATCTCCTGCTCACCTTGACTCTTTGACCATTTCAATACAGGCTGCAAATGCCAACTTGTCAGAGAGGGACCTGCTCTGAAGAAAGCTCCCTCCAGCCAGAAGGAAAACAGAAACACGGGGTCTACTTGGAAAAAGTCCTCGCTTAACACCTTACGTGCTCCACGTGCTTGTCCTCCTTTTTTCTGGGTTTTTATAGAGAGGGTGAAAACGCAGCCACTGCTGCACACCTGGGCCGGCTGTGGCATCTGAAGAGCGTTCCACTCTTTGGTGGCAGGGCCACAAGAACTCCCCTGAGCGGGTGGCCCTCCAGTGCCCCTGAAGGTAACAGGGCTGTGTTTAACTAAAGCTGTGTCTGAAACGTGGGAGGGAGCAAAGGACCCCGGCTTTATCCAATGGATTCATCCTCCACAAACCACACGCGCTCCAGAGCCTGTGGGAGAGAGCTCTGGTGTCAAAGCCACGTATCGTCCTGTCCCCACCCGTGGGTGGCTCCAAACAGAGAATATGAAATATAATATAGTGTCTGTAACAGGCTTTATGCTTTAGGCAGCTTGTATTTCCAGTTTATGCAGAAGGGATGATCAGACTTTTCCCGAGCTGTTGATGCGATTGCCTGTGCACGCTGCAGCAGCACCCCCAGATCTCCGCGCCCTGGGCAGGGGTACGCAGCAGGTAAACCACAACGCCAAATTTAAATTTCCAAGGAGTGGCATTCTGCTGTAGCCACTATGAGGCCTTTTAAGGACCAGACAGCCGTGTTTCTCTTAGTAGATCTGTGTCGGCAGGGGCTCCGCTGTGGGAGCCAGCGCTGGGCAATGTGTCTCGCTTTGGGCACTTAGACCTGGCCCCCGCTGTCCCTGGGTCTCTGTGCAGTAACCGCAAAGACGCAGGCTTCAGCAAGGGTTACCAACCCAAAGCTGGCCAAGGAGATGGGAGATGGACTCTGTGCCCAGCGTGCAGCAGGCTGCCGTGCCCTCCCGCAGAGGTCCCCCAGCAGCAGACAGAGGCATTTCTTTGTGCTCCTGGGAGAGGTCCCACTGGGGACACTAGGATGACACAGGACTCATTCCTCTGGGTCCTAGCGGGTCTGCAGAGGATGCCCACCCAGCTGGCTCACAGACAGCGATGTGACAGGACCCAGATGACTGGAAGTGTGAAGATACTGAAAAGAATGAGATCAGCAGACCTGGGGTTGCCATGAAGCTTGGAAGCCTTGCTGGAGCCAGGACTGCATTATTCCTCCCTATGTGTCCCAGAGCATCCCTACCATACAACAACTTCTCCCTTAACTAAGTTCCTGTAACCCTCTATCTCAGGGAAGAGAAATGACTCCAATGCCAACCCACAGCACTATATATACTTAAAACCATGAGTTACAACAGTCAGCGTTTCCATGACCATTCCCACTGGCCAAAGAAAATGGACTGGGAAGTCAGAAGCACATTTGCTGATTTAGCTTTGCTCTCTCTTGGAGCCTTCTGGCAGCTCCAACCACAGGAAAAGGTGCCACAAAGCCAGCAAGCTCACCCTCCTCTTACAAATCCTGCCTCCACTTACATAAAAGAGTAACCAATAAATTCCTCCTCCTCTGTCTTTCTCTTCCCCACACTTAATATTTAGTTATTCTTCTTTCCAGTGAAAGTTTTGAAATTGATGTATGATTTGGTCCAGAGCCCTAGGCTGAAATCTCAGCTCCACGGAAATCAATGAGCACTTGGCCACTGGGCAAGGATGGCTCCCCAGTACCCAGGCTTTGCACCCAAAGGGCTACGGTGGCCAGGGTCTGCTTGTATCACAGGTCGGGCAGGAATGCCGAGGTGCCCATGGTGCTCATGGCCGCTCAAACGCTTACCTGAGCAGCACGACAGCTCCAAGTAATTCACATACAATCAGTCAGTGTTAAAATCCAGGGCTGAAGGGCTTGGATTTGCCAAACCTAGTACTCTATGAACACTAGCTGGTTTGCAAACAATGTAATTGGAGTAGAATTGCTATTGTGTTTGTTTGTTTTGAATATTTTTGGCCAGGAAGTTGTCCTGGAGGTATAGTTGAGCATAAGTGGTCTGGTGGAAAAATGTCATTCATTCTGTTCCTATTAAACCCCCAAACAATAGCCACACAAAGGCAGCAGCGACAAGCTCTGCTCTTCATGCCTCTAACAATGTGTTTTCAACCCTAAAGGCAGCATCTTGTTTGTACCCAATTGATTCTGGGATCATATTTTATATAATCAAATATATCTTTGAACAAAGATATATTTTATGAAGTGCTCAATTTCCAGATGACCTTGGAAACAGCGATTCATAAAATATAGCTTTATCTCTATCTTCACAATCAGCTAGAAAAATGGCCCACCCGTACGCTGGGGACTGCCAGTCAAGACCCAGCCAACAAACAAATTACCCAGAGCATCCAAAACTTCAAAATGCTTTAATTCTTTGTTTCAGTCACTGAACACTAAGCACAAATCACTTGCCCTAGTACCCTGGTAAAGACCTGGGTGGCATTCATCGTCTTTCAATCACCAAAGGAAAGTGGAATCTTCACCCCAGGAGACAAGGCAATCTAAGTTAGCAAAAAACCCCCCTTGTTTCATTAAATGTTTATTATGAAATCTGTACATAAAACCATATATAGACCCCTTGGGGTCACGGCAGACCTCAAGGGTTTGTTTCAGGTTACGGGGAAGGATTTGCTGGTGTGAAATGGCCAATAATGGAACATCATCGGTTCTAGGAAGAAAAAACCTATCTGGTGTTTTACAGCTCTATCAACCATAGGAGTTTTTCTTTAAAACATGGGGGGGAAAAAAGCTCATTTAGAAGGGAACTGAAATTCTTTTCACAGAGCCTGGGCTCTCCCGGTGACAAGAGGACAGCGGACACACCACTGCGGACCAGGGGAGCACTGCAGGTAACCTTGCAAAGCCAGGAGCCGCTGCAATGCCATGGGCACGGAGCAACCCCAGACACCTCCCGCCAGGTCCTTCAGGCAAACCGGCAAGCGGCGCCACTGCCAGCAGGCAAATGCGACTGCGCCTCCGAGCGAGGCACAAGGTTCGCCAAGAAAAAACCCTTCTCTCCCTGCCTAGCCCTGCCTCGTGCCCATCAAAGTTAGGAGTAAAAGCGAAGGACCAGGGATGCACTCTTGGCTTTAGATAGCACGGCACTTCTGGACAGCTCTTTCTTCCTCTCTAAATATATTGCATTTAAATAGAACGAGGACCCCAGAGGGGTTAAGTTACTGAGACGTGAGGTCTGCGGTCAGGAAGGCCATCAACGCCCAGCACCGCCTGCAGCACCTTGCCGCGGAGGCGCTGCTCCAACCCAGCCCACGTCAGCAAAACCCGCCGGCAGAACCCGCCTCCTTCCCTGCCCCGGCACACTCGCAGGTGAGAGCCACTTCTAACAAGTGCATTCGAACCCGCTTAACGTGGGCAAGGATGGAAGAATCAGCAGAACTCGGGATCGGTTGCGGCAATGTTAATTCAGGTCAGGCAAAGGTCAAGTGAAGGTCAGAGGCGGCAGCCCAGCTTGCAACGTATTTGGGAGGTTTCAACCTCCTGGGAAGCCCGGGGCCAGAGGACGTCCCGGTGTTTCATACGGGTCCAGGTGGAAACACTACACAAAGCGGGCGCTCAAGGAATAAAGCGCTTCCATGTCCGGACACATAAACTCGATGAGCAGTCTCTAACGTTGAGGCGGGGGATTTTCAACTTCTAACCTATAAAAACAGATTCGCTGGCATTCCGTGACAAAAGCCAACCACTCGCAGCCCTAATTAAGATATTTTTTTCCATGTCTCTGCTTACTTTGAAAGCTCACCATTGTCTCTGGTAGGGTTTTGACAAATCCACCAGAGGGTATTTCCAAAACAGAAAGCCGTGTTTTTATCGGGATCTCCCCACAAGAGACCCTGGGGCTTGCATTAAAGACTTGTTTGTTCTCTGTAATGTTATATTAGAAAGATTAAAAGTTTTTCTGTTGGTTCAAGAAATGCTCTAAAGCACTGGTACCAAAAGAACCTCAGACAGTGACCGCAGGTCTGTTTTTCATCCAAACACAGGAAAAGGAAAGAAAATAAAGATCATCCCTGAGACAGCTTTTTCAAGGCATACGTGCCCGAATCCCACCAGGGGAGGATGGAATTACCACCCTATATGACAATATTCTCCCAGCGCCCAGGACGCCCTGGGTCCCTGCCCTGCCGGGGCGGCAGCCTGCGTCAGGCGGCGTTCTGCTCCCTTCCCACACGCTGACCGCCCCGTTGGCATCAGCCGGGCCCTTTGCACAAGAGGACGTGCTCCGCCGAGAGGGCTGGCTGCGCTCGGGGCCGCAGCGCCCGTGGCCGAGCCGCGGCAGCGCCCGCGCCCCGCGGAGAAGGGGCCGCCCTCCGCCGTGGGCTGCGGGGAGCAGCTTAGCTGTAAATTCCGTTTCGGACTCTGGGCAGTGCCCAGTGGAGACACTAACGCAGCGTGTCTCCTGCCTTGTCCAGAGCGCGGCTTCCCAGCATTGTTCTGAGCAGCTCCGGACCCCCACTGAAGCGCAGCGATGGGTGGCTGACACTGAAATGTCCCCCAACCGGGCTGATTTACGGCTGCCAGGAGTCTCAAGGATGTCAGCTCTTCCTGATTAATTTTTTTATCCTTATTTTCCCTCGTTTTATATTTGGATATTGCTTATTGCAATGTTCTTCAGAACTATTCTCTGGAAAGCCATACTGGCTAATATTTGGCTTGTAAATTCCTCATGAGCAGTTTGTGGCTTGTGTTTAAAGAAAAAAAAAATCAAGCAACTCTGGCTCATTTGGGTCGGATAAAGAGATTTTGTGGCCTCCATCAATCCTAGCCCCTGACAGCAGTGACAGAGCTCTTATTATCGCAAACATACAGTTGCAATTTTAAAATTTGCTTCCTGTGATTCTTTGTTAAAATTTAATCAACAGTTTCTGCTTCCACAAACGTTTCGGGCAGAAAGTTCGCTTTATAGAATATTCACAGGCAACAAGCAAGAAGGAGGTCAAGGCAAATCTGAGTTTGTGATGCGAGCCAGCCCTTGCTGGTTGTCCCGCTTCTCCGCTGAAGGATTCCAGGAAGAGCAGCAAAGCAAGGGGTGACACAAGTAATCTTCTAGGAGGTACGGCTGAATGCAAGCAGCCGAAACCGAAGAGCAACGATGAGGAAGCGCAAAGGCGGCGCAGGAAAGGCCGTAGGCAGCACAGCGGTGGCCCAAGCGGAAAGACTGTTGGGAGCTCCAAATGGAGAGGGGTTTATTGGACCTGCTTTAGCTGCAGATCACAAGGTGGGGACTTTCGCCAAACTGGCCAACAGATCCTGCACAATACAAACAACTTAAGGTGACAACCAGAGTTCTGAACAAAAGATGCTTGTTGAGCAAAGAGCTATTAATAGTGCTGGGTTTTATCCCAGAAACGTTGCGTAAAGTAGGACAATTCACATCCCTTCTCTGCGCTTCAATTTCCTCTCTCAAAGATCCCACTTAATGTACTCGGGGCAGGGACGGTCTCTTGTTACGACTCTGTGCTGTGAATAGCACAAGGGGAACAATGCCGCACTCGGGACCTCTGGATGCCACCACAAATGCCAATTTTAAGCAGCAGTGACAACAAGCGGAAGGAGTTCGGGATCCAAGGAAGACCTGAGAAAAGACAGGGCTCAATGTGGGATTCATCTTGTGTTAAAGCATGGGTGGTTCTCATCTCCGTACGAAAGCGACAGGGAAAAGCAAGGAGGCAGCTGAGCTAGGCACGAAAGGTGGCGGCTCTCTGCTCGGCTGCTCCAGCTTCTACGAAATTCCTCCAGAGCTGTTCCTTCACTTCTGCGCCCTCACTGCTCCTCCCCTTCACCATCTCCCCAAGCCATCCTTGAATAGCTCCGTGCAGAGGAGCGCAACCACCTAGAAACCCAAAAAAGGCATGTTCAGGGATCTGAGACACAGTATGGAAAACCTGATGGAAAGAGTGGGGTCTCCGCTGCTGGGGAACATTTTTGTAGGAAACACTCAGTCTAAACACCCTGTGCACGTGACTTTCTGATAAATACGTGTGGTGGTGGCTGAGGAGCTGCCCTGGAAAGGCCTGGATAGACCTTTACCATCTTCAGCGTCTACAGAACCAACCTGGAAAGGCCCGAAGACAGGGTTCGGAGGGACAACAAATTACAGGATTACAAGAACAACCTTGGAAGCACCCTTCAGGAGTTGAGCAGGCCACATCCCTGCCCTGAGGTGGGATCAGCCCTGCTGCACCCATCCAACTCGCCAGGTTCCAGACACACAAACAGCCTAGTAGTACACATCTACAGCGCGTCCCACAATGTGCCCCAGGACCTGGATGATTTCACGGAAACACCTGATCCCACCCTCACAGCCTCTCCAATAGGCAACACTAGATCCCCCTGGGAAAAGGCTCGGGGTCCCGGCAACAGTGGCCATCAGCACAAGGGCACAGGAGTTAACAGGTGACGGGGAACCCAGCTGCATGATCAGTCATCGAGACCTGCGAGGCTCTTCTGGTGCCCGCCTGCAAGAGAGATGTTCCCAAAGGTGTGGCCCATCTCTCCTTTTGTCTTCCAGTCCTTTACGCTGCCTCTCCTTTCTGTTTTGTTGTCCTTGCCCGTGCCAGCTGCCACCAATCACAAGTAACCCAAATCACTCATCTTCGTCCTTCCTGTCTCGATTCACCTTGGCTGCAAGATGCACGGTTTGTTCTTTCCTTTGCAAAATCAATGATCTTGAAAACCTTGAACATCCCTCCTAAGCCTCAGCCCCATCCTCCTTTCATTTCTGGAGATGCTGACTGCCTCCCACATCCCACAGAAGAGCTCCAGGCAGCCTTGTCGCCGTGAAATCAAGAAGACCTGAATCATCCTCTCAGGCAGGCACTGGAATGTTGGTGCTGCTTTTCTGGCTTTCTGCCAGTTTGGAATGGTGCATCAGGAGCTCCATGGTCACACACAGCTCAGAAACACTTCAGCGCTGCTTTGAGGCCGTGCCACTCTCTGGTCACACTCTCCCCCTGGCTGCAGGATGGAGAAGCTGAGCTTCCACTTGTACTCACGCTCCATGCAAGGTGACTACTCCTCACCCCCATGCCCTGTTGGTCCCTGCAGTGGCAGTTCCTCTATGCGATGGTCAAGCCTGAAACACCAAGAGCAGAAAGCCTTCCTGCTCACCCAGACGCCGCTGTTCACAGTTACAGAACCCTGGACGCGTACAGAGGGCGCACGCATCCCAGATCCGCTTTTGTAATGGTGCAAGGACACATGCCAGTAGTGACCCGGGTCTCACCCAAAGCCAGGGGATTGTGAAGGCTGAACACCACAGTCAAGTGCAGCCTACCCTATCAGCTTTTCATCCCATTTTTCAGCTTGCACCCCTCCCTTTGTAATTTGGTGGTAAAGAAATGTCTGGTCAAAATAGCAGACAATTAACTGGGCGCAGCATTGTGAACATGAACAAAAGCAAAATGGACACCTTGGATCAGCCCTGCCATGTGAAGGATATTCTGAAAAACCTTCCCAGGTAACCAAAGGCGAGCAGATCCAGCTTCCAAAGAGCACTCACAGACCCCCCCTAATTGCTGGGGGAGCCCCAAGGAAATGCGGCAGAGGTTAACTACGCGCTCTCGCCGTGAAGGGCAGCAACTGGCAAGGCTTCAGCTCCCGACGCCGCGCTCCCCTTCGCTCCCCTGACAGTTTGACACACTGCTGTTTATCCGAACCCATTGTTCATGGTCCTCCCCACCCAGTTTTCAGCCCATGTGATGCTCTCCTGTCCCTACCAACTGGAATCAATTTGGGGTGCTAGGGCTCCATCAAGAGACTTCACTACCATCTAAATGCTGGCAAAGTGTTACCTGCTCTCGTACAGATACTTTGGCTTTTATCAACCACCCAGAGTGAACAAGCAAGCCACCACGTTTTCCTGGCTTGTGATTCCTGGCTCCCTCCATGATCCTCTGAATAGCCAGGTAACTCTGAGAGGCAGATCCTGGTCAGCAAGGGCTCTTCAACCCCATAAACCCAGAATTCTCCTCTAACTCATTATGTAAAGCTGATGCTGCTAAAGCATTTAGCTGAACTTAGGTCAAGAGAAGATGGCTTTTGAAAGACTTCCAATGGTTCATTTGCAATAAATGGCTGAGGCATAAATCATTTCAGCCCTGATGAGTCCTCAAGCAGCCAACTCCGTTAGCAGAGCAACTCCAGCAGTGAAGAACGGGGGAAGGCTTCGGCAGTGCACGGGGACTCGTGACAGGCACAGAAAGCAGCCAGAGGAGGCCACTGTGCTGCAGAGAGGAGGCCGTGCTGGGCTCGGCCACGCTCCTCGCTAGGCAGGGACCTCCACTTCACGGCAGCGGGTATCACTGTCACCTTTTGAATAACCTCCCAGTAGGGAAGTCCTCTGCATTCTCTCAAGGACGGAGCTGCTTTTCTGCCCCGGTGCCCAGAGGCTTACAACCCCATGTGCATTTTTACCCTGCTTAGACCAGCTGACAGCATGCCTGTGCTGCACAGAAACGTCTCTCCCTTTCTGCCAGTCCTGCTGTGCTCTTGTCCTCAGCGACTGCACATAACAACCTCCAGGGGATACTGATGTACCCAGTGAAAACCGGCTGGGAGCAGCTGGGGATGTCTGGGCTTCCACCTTCGACCTCAGCACAGACGTAAAGAAAGAGCGGTTCATTTACGTGACCTTCCGTACTGTCACAGCATCCCTCCTCCTTTCAGCGACCTCACGTTTCAGTCCTGTGGGGTGCAAGCTGTTTCCAGGGCCCCTTGCCCTCTCCCAAATGCAAAGACCCTTCTCTACACCGTCCTTGCAAAAGCCACAGTAATGCTTCACACGGAAAGCACTGGCAGTCTTGCACCAGTGTGACTGGGGGCACCGGGCTTCCATCTGGCACCAGGAGCCAGCTGGGGACCACCAGCACCAGGAGCCAGCTGGGGACCACCACCACCTCTGGCCCCAGCTCAGCGGGCACAGTCCATCTGCGGACCCCGTTCAGCTCCCCATGGGACCATTTCCCCAGCATCCCAGGTCTGGCACAGTGGGACTGAGACAGCACTGGAGAGGTGGATTTGAGGAGAAGGCTTCAGGAAGCTTCATGCTTTGGCACGTGAGGGCCACAGATGACAGCTGGGGTGGCCAGCCTGATAGCTTTCAGTGAGGACCATATTTGCGGTCTACAAAGCAAAATACCATGCCTACAGGCGACTCCCGCCGCACACCCCTCAGCATCTCAGCCGGCTCACGTGGCCGGCGAGTGCAGCACGGAAGGGCTGCTGACTCAGGGAAATTCACCAAGCTGAGTCCTGGGCTGCTCTGACAGGTTTGGACTCGAGCAGCTAATCCCAGCCCAAACCTGGGGAAGGGGGACTGTGGACGCGGGCGGGTCTGCGCAGCCTCTCTGAACAGGGGTGGGTTTTCCAGAGCGCACTGAGAACCCCTAAGGTGGGCTCTGCTCTGGAGGGGTCTCCCTCTTCAGGGCACACAGAGAGCGGGAGGGCACCAGCCTCCCCCCTGCCGCCCCCTCGCCGCCTCCACAGCGCGAACTGGAGCCACCCCAGGCCAGCTCCGAACGGAGCCACCGCAGGAGCCTGTGGCTGCTCAGGTGAGGGGCAGTTGTTCAACCAAGCCCAGCTGGCAGCACAGTAAAAACAGCAGCCCTTTTGCTGCAAAATAAGAGGGATTAAGGCAGGAATCTGGTGCAGAACAGCTCTTTCCCTTTAAATTCACACCCTAGGCCAAGCATGTTTTGCAAGAGCCTCCCTGTGCAGACAAGCCCCGAGGCCTCAGTGCAGAAAAACGCCTCTGCTGGGGGAAGCACCCCAGCCCTTCCCAGGCCAGGGCCCCCAGGACTCAGCGAGGCGGCTGCTGAGCCTGCGCGTGGCAGAAGAGACCGGGCAGGCTCAGGGACGTGCGGGTCTCCGTTAGCGTGAGAAGACAGCAAATATCTACAAGAGAGATCCAGTGCCTCTTCTGACCTGCAAAAAAGACCACGAAAAGAAGAAGGGGAAGGGAGGAGGGGACAGGCAGATGCCACACACTCAGCTCCCTTGGGAATCATGAATTGGGCCTCTTCTCCCTCTCAGAAATGGTGACATTGGATTAAATACAACGAGCTATCCATCTAGAGATGTGTTTGAGGCTGGTTATCACCTTCGATACTGTGAATGCTTAGGCCCCAGAGAAAGGACGCACTGTCTGGCTTTGTCCTGCAATGACAAAGGGCAAGAGAAATCGGAGATTCCCAGAAAATAAAGCCAGTACCACACCTGGGGCCTTACGGGAAATACCAGATTATCACAGGTCTGGCAATAAATCTGAAACTGTTGGCAGCGCTTCAGATTACTACTGCTTCTTTTTAGCCTTCTAACCCCCAAAGTGCACAAGACACCTACCTAACCCCACCAGGAAAGCAGAGCTGTGACTCACGCCCTTTCGCTCAGGCACTGACTCTAAACATTACCAACGCAGAATGTTACAACACACGAAATGAGCAATGGCCCTGCTAACACACGGCTTGCTCTTAAAATCGCACGGCCTGCCCACATTTTCTAAATATAGGCTAGACAAGGAAACCTCTCCAGAAGCACTAATAATTCAGCCAACCAGCCAAATCCGTGCTGTGTGGATAGAGGTGCTGTTGAAAGCTGTTACAAAAGTATTTCCATTGTACACCAGTATTTCCAGTGTACAACACTCCCGCTTTCTCTTCTGCCCCCCTGCAGCAGGTAGGATGGGTAAGCTCGACCACAGAAAGGAGCGATTCCCTGAAATGCAGCTGAGGAAAGTCCTAAGCACCAGCAGCAGCGTCGCAGCCGCTTGCCTGCAGATTCAGGAGGGCAGCCTCACACCTGGAATCTTGCCAGCTGAAGAGCTCGAAGCATCCAGAAAAATTAAAGCTTGGGAGGTCTGTGGAAGCTCAGGTCGCTTGCCCTGGAAAAGGTCTGCAGCACCTACACCGTCAGCAGGAGGACAGATCAGCATCCACGAGCCTGCCTTGACAAATTAGCTGAGGGATAGGGGTACGGAAGGGGCAGGAGCATGCGCTGCGACCGGCAGGTAAGGGCTAGGGCGACACCGCCCAAAACTGCAGAGTGCCTTTGCAGCTGCTTTACCAGTGCTGGTATCCAAGCAAGCGAGGGAGAAGCTTGCTCAGAACATCTCTGTGTGGCGACTGCAGCGCAGACATCGCGCAGGCTGGGCGAGGACTGCTTGCCCATGGCAACCTTTTTCACTTGCCAGCTCTTTTTAGGTTATCAACAAACCTCTTCATCCTCACGCCTGAAAGTGTGCGAGGGTGAATCAGGAGAGGGGAGTCAGGTCCTCAGCTGCCTCGTTACAGGAGGGGCGGCTGCGGCGCAGTGTGGGTGCCCGCGCGCCGCAGAACGGGACGGGCACTGCCCTCCGCCTCCTGCAGGACACTCAGGAGTTCATTCAGCCGTCATCAGCAACCATTCCTCCAGATTTTTGCCATTTTCTCCCCCAATTACCAGCATTATTTACTGACATTCCTTCAGGTGCTCCCCCTAACTAAGATACCCAGGGGTTTACCAGGTCTCTCCCTTGATCTAAATGTGCCCACTTCAGAAGGCAGAAAGGTTTCCTTGTTCCTAAATGGTCTCGCTAGCCCTCCTGGACAGAAAGGGGGTGCCCAGGGCTCATCAGGGTGCACAGTGGGACGGACACGCACAAACAGGTAACTCATGCTGCCTCCCATCCGCCTGAGATGACCTTTTTAGGGGAAACGGTTCAGATTCTGGACAAAGACTATTCCTACCTGGAAGGCCTGGGAGACATAACCCAGGACCGAGCGGGAAATGATCCTTCAAGCAGAGAAGCAGCATGGACATTGCTATACACACACTGCTTTTGGTGCTGCATCATCGTTTCACATAACATCCATGATAATTTCTGGGCTAAATCTCTTTTTCTTGATCATATAACTAGCATCTCGGCAATCTTAGGACCTCTTCTGCGATGCAAGCTTTAGCTGTGTTTGTTACCCAACAGCCACAGAGCGTTTATTTTAGCATTCATTAATAGTGCCTCTCACGCAGACTCTCAGCACAAATACAGAAACCTAATCTCATTTATTGACAAATGTGAAGCAAAATACGCTTCCATGCCAGAGAAAAGTTCATCGCATTCCTTGTCCTTGCCCTTCAGGCAAAAGCCTGAATGTGCAGATGAAACGCGCGGGATCTCTGGAAGGGAAACAAATGGCAGCAGCCAGGCGCGCTCCTGGCCGTTGAAAGAGAGCCTGCCCAGCTCCAGCACCTCAACCTGGGGATCCAGGACCCGCTAGCAACGCTTTCTGGATCTAAATCACTTTAACAACTCAGTCATTTTCAGGCAACCAAGATCATAGCAGGAGATCTGCAGTTTGCTCATGGCAGAGGTTGCACAGCCTAGCACTGGGGTATTGTGGGAGGTAGGACCTTATGTCGCTGCACAAGCTGCTGTGCCCATCGGTGGCGGCACCATGGAGCAGGCATGGCAGCAGCACAGGCTGGCTCTGAAAACCTGCGGCTGAGAAAGCCCTGCCTTGCACTCCCTAAAGGGGAGCAGCGTACCAGCAGCAGTAGCCACTGGAGCGTCTCCCAAGCCTCTTCCCCCATCAGTATTCCTCCTGCTTGCAAACCCTGGGATGGAAGTCAGGCAGGCGATTTTTTTTTTTTTCCTTTTGTTGTGCAGCTGAGGCTTCCCTCCTGCAGAGAGCAGCAAGTTGGCACGGGCGTAGCTGAACTGGTCGCCTTCCGCGCAGAGCAACTGTGCTGAAAGATCCTCCCTCCCTCTGCCTGGCCCAAACTCAGCGTTCCTCTCTGCCAGCCCTGCCCCGCTTGCCAGAGCCTGGAAATGGGCACAGGAGACCGGCACCTGAACACCCACACAGTGCAGGCAGGGGGGCCGTGCGGTGCCTTTGCCTCAGCTCCCGGGCCAGTTTTCTCCCAAGAGCATCCATCGTTCCCTGCTGGGACCTGAGCTCATTTGCTGATCCAACTGCTCAGAGCAGAAAGGTGGGAGCATTATCCATAACCTGGCCAACACCAGGTGCTCTGAGTAGAGGCCACAGACCCAGGCCTGTGCGTGCACCACCCCTGGAGTAAGAGCAGCTTGCCCCCCGCGCGAGGAGGCATCGGGTCACGCGGGGGGGTGGGAAACAGCATGAACACAAAGAGCTCTCCTGGCGTGCTCTGAAGTAGAGACATAGCGCTAAGCATGGGATTTTTGTCAGTGGAGGAAGACTGGAGGAAGAGATGTATGAGAGGCATACAAGGAGCACACCAGGATCAGAACAGGCTTTGCCAGATCACTGCGCTAGCCAAAATTGCATACCCACACCCCCCGGAGGGCTGGAGAGCATCAGAAACCAGGGGACTCCTGCAAAGCGCCATGGACTTCAAAGTAAAGAATTCACATGAGCACAAACATATGTACGCGCGCACACATACACGGTTTCGGAGTGGGAATAAAGTCCCAGCCTTCAAATCAAAAAGCTGCTGAAAGTGAGAGGGCCGGGTGCTCAGCTGGTGCATATCACACACACGGCAACAAGGCCGGGGGCACAGGTCGGAGAAGCATCTGCTCAGAACCTGGCTGATGGATCTTAACCTGATTTTACCCTCAAATTAGGCAAATGTGCAAATTCTGACACCAGAAGGAAGTTTCTCTGAAGGGCTTCCAAACATCAGTCAATGATGCAGGAAATCTGCTTCAAATTTTGTTGTTTTTTTTTTTTTTAAAAACAAAACACTAAAGCACCTCACTTTAGGGTGGCTTTAAAGTAAATTAACATTTCACTGCTTCCCTAAGGAACACTTCTTCTGTCCATCTCACACATTGGTAGCTGTCTGTCTTTTTCTGAGCTGCCAGCCACCGAGGCTCAGACCTGGAGAGCAAATGCAGCTCCCTTCCCCTCCCCATCCTCACCAGGCATGAAAATTCAGCAAGAAAAACTGGGCTCTGGCTTCCATGTGTAGTCAAAAATGTAAGGGGATGGTGAGGAGGATGAGACAAGGTGTAGGAGAGCTCCGGAACCCTCGGACTCCCCAGAAGTACGATCACCACCTTGGGTGGCTTATGGCTCTTCTCTCCAAAGCGCCCTCCCTCGTACCGAGGAGCGCTTACCTTCCAGACGTGCCTGAGCTAAAATCCTTGAGAAGGGCTGACGACTGAGTCTGCCAAGCCTAATTACCAGAGTTATTAATTAGCTAAATGTTTAATTTTTACCACTACTACTTGTATTTGTTGCTACAGTTTGGAACATCTCAAAAATGCAGCAAGGTAACACTGCCCTTGTCGGAGGGGAGGCCATCCAGGTCGGGTCAGTTCAAAGCGCAGCTTTCGGCCCGGAGCCCAGCACAGGAGCCCGGACCCTGTCCCGGCCAGGAGGCCGAGCTCTGGGTGCTCTCCATGGCGTGGAGGGAACCTGCAGGTTCGCTCCGATCCGTCCCTCACAGGCCTGGCGAGGGCTGCCCCAGTCCCACCTCCCGCCGCGTGGGTCCTGTCACCCTGCCCAGGCAGGACGCCCGCGCCGCCGGCGATGCACATCCCCGCTCCAGCCCGGGGGGAGAGACCCTCGCCCTCCCAAACCACCTCTGCCGCCATCGCGTCCCTCCCCCTGGCCGGAGGGTGACCAGCCGCCGGGGCAGCCTGCGCTGACAGAAACCGGGGCGAGGAGCTTGGCACGGCACCAAGCAAACTCCGGGGGAACCAGGCCTGGCGGGTCCCACCCCCTCAGCCCCCCCCCGGCCACACAGGGTGCAGCTTTGCCCAGGGAAGCTCCCGGTTCCCTCGCTGCCAGGCCTCTGCCTGGACACGGCCTCCAGCACGGAGCGGGCCGCCAGCCTCTGCTGGGACCTCACAGTCCTGCCGAAGGAAGCGGCCTGGGTTTGCAGTCCTAGTCGTGGGCTGCAAGCTCAGCTGCTCTTGGAATGACAATCTGCAAGTTCTCTTCAAGGAAACACTTTGGGGTTTCTGAAGCTTTTCTCCCCAAAGAACACGAGCACATCCAAGCTGGAGCCACCTGTGACCCGCAGCTCCGCTCATTGCTTGCTGCAGGAGCTCAGCCCCGCCATCACAAAGCTCCCAGTCACTTACAAAGGCACGGGCTCAGGCGACCCCCGCGCTGAGCTCCCCTCACGCACCTGAGCTCAGGTTCAGGAGCCCCAGGGAGAACGCGGAGGGGCCAGAGGAGCGAGAGGCGCGCTGGCCCTCCTCGTGCTGGCCCTCCTCGCGCTGGCCCTCCTCGCGCTGGCCCTCCTCGCGCTGGCCCTCCTCGCGCTGCCTCTGGAGCCATGCAGCAGCAGCGGTGGGACGCAGGGCCACACACTCACCCTGCCCCCGGCTCACCCCATCTTCTCCCGTCGGTTCTGCGTTGGAACGCGCGCTGCAGTCCCACGGGAGCTCAGTGCTGAGGCAGGGCCGGCGGCCTGGGTGGCACTTGGCGCAGGAGCCCGGCAGCCCGGGTGCAGGAAGGGTGGCAGAGCCCCGCCGGTGGCGGCAGCACCGCTCTCCTTCAGCCGCTCGGCAGCTGGAGCCCGTCACAGCAGCACAGGCTGGAGAATGAGCCGAGGGCACGGCCTCGAAGGTCGGCAGCCAGGCTGCGCTCAGCCCCTCTCCAGATGTTCCTCCTCTCACCAGCGGCTGCCTTTCCCAGGTTACTTACATCCACCTCCAAAAAGGGATTGAAAATGGGATGCCCAAGGCTCTGACTCACCAGCTTTCGGATCCATAGTGGGATTACTTACTAACGTACCATTCTGCTCCCTCCCGCCCCTCTGCCAGGAGCTCCCAGCCCCCTAGTCTGCCTGAATGTAGAGGTGGGTCCTCCGCAGCCCTGCTGGGTCTCTCTCCCATAACCCTTCTGTTTGTATTAAGACCTGAGACTACGAGCCAGGGGCGGTGGAGGAAGAGAGCCACGTGCATATTTATCAATCCCGCCTTCCGCAGAGCTAGTGAGCTCCAGCAAAAAGGCCAGAAAGCAGCTGGGACGTACAACCTCTTCCTTTGCCCCAGCGTGAATCACTGGAGCTCGTGAGTCAGACCCCCTCCGTTCCCAAAGCTGAGCAAGTTGCTGCACGTTTGCTGAGCCACGGTAGCTGGCCACATGCGTGCTCTCAGCCGCTCGGCAATGGCAACCGCCGCCCATTAGTCCAGCCTTGGAAATGCTCTACTGAAAACATGCACGTGGACGGATCCTGGAGCAGAGCTGACATCTGCTACCTTGTGTGGCTGGGTGTTTACGGAAAACAAAACTGCTACTGTAGGAGATCCGCCGTGGGTTATCCTTCTTGTAAACAAACCTCTTGGCTAATGTTTCTAAGAGCTCCTTAGAACTGGAGTCTTTCCTACAAACAGAATGCTAAGAACAAATCAAGAGCATGCTCAGCCTGCAACGTGGACAGAGCTCACACAGAGGCACCGTAGCCAGCAGAGAAGAAGCTGTTTTGGTTGCACTACTGTTGAGTATCTCCAATAGCATGAGCTTCCACCGCAAAGCCTGCACCCAGCATCTGCAAGGGACTTGCACGTCCCTCACCAAACCCTGTGCTAGCGTGGCAGCACTCTGAGCACCCCAGGCTGGCAGATCTGGCTAACGTACGCCTGCTGATGCTGCAATCCCACCTGCCCAGGGCCACCCTTCCTCCGTAAGACCTCAGGAGTTTCAATGGCAATACCCTCCTGCACAGCCTTTCTACCAAATCCTGACTCACCTGGGAACCGAGGTCAAGCTGGTTCCGACTGAAACCTGAGGCACTCTGCGAGGCTCTTCACCTGCGCTCCAAGTAGTTTTCCAGCATGAGCATTTGCCATGGGCAGTTCAGGAGGAAGGCACAATTCCTGTGTTGCCTGCCTTATTAGCACTGACAAACAACAAAATCCTTAAGCACACACAATGTTTTCCTCAGTGCCAAGTAAAAATAAGAGAGAATGCCTGGAATTGCTGGGGAATTTAACCAACAAAATGCTTTACATTTCTCCAGTCTTTTCTCCCCGAGCGACCTCACGGAATTACGGATGAACACAGACTGTTCCCAGTCTCATAGCCCTTCCCTTTCCACTTTGTTCCCTGCTGCCACCACTATGAAAGCCTCCTCCAGCCCCAGTAGCTTCTCCTGCTGCCTGTCTCCCAGCAGGCTGGCGCTATGGGCTCCTAATCCACGGCCACAGCTCTGGCGTTTGCTCCCCCTGGTCTGCTCTGGACCTTTGCACCGGCACTGCTTCATCTGTCTCACATCTCCAAATTTTTCAAAGTGCGAGGGGGCAGCTTCTTTTACACCCACACTCTTGCCTCAGTGTCAAGCTGCCTCAAGACATCCAACGCCTAATAAAGTACCATCTTCTCCTGCAGCAAGGAAGTTTTTTTCCAGACCTGAACTTTGCCAGCATCACAGGAGCATTATACATTTATTTGCTGGTCTGTTGCTACATTCTGCAGCTCACGTAGTCGCTGCTGGGTGTGCCTTCCACGTGTGCAGGGTGGGACATCGTCTGTCCACCTTCCAGTGCATGTTACAAACATCTGAAAGAGGGAACCTGATGGTGCTCCTTCAGAGGTGGACACCATCTCCCTCTGGAGGCCTTCTCGGGCTGTTCCACCGGCTAGGTCTGCAGCTGAGGCACTTGCTTTAGGACAGCTGCTTCACTAGAGGCATGAAAATGTGAGTTTAGGTTAAAGACAGCCCTTGTCCTCAGAACAAAGCTAGCACTTCGCATGAGATCAGCAACCCTCTAGTACACATTCACAGAAGCCAGAAAAATTGCGTTAAAAGCCACAGTGGAAGAATATTCTCCTCCTCCGAGTCTGAGAAACCTCAGGGGAAATCTAGCACACACCCCCCGGCACGCCGATGCTCTTGCCTGAAGCTATTGCTGCAGCTCTCTCTTCCTCCAAGAGGTTTTTCTGCTGCTCTGATTCCCTGGCAGGGAATAACTCCACTACACAGGGCGATGCCCCAGACCAGGCAGGGCTGGCAGATCCCATCTGGAACTCGGAGCGCGTGTTTCTCCGTGCCAGAGCTGCCCCGGGGCTCTCTGCAGAGCCCGCCACAAAGGGGCGTCTGGGGTAATTGCCCATGCAGACACCCATGAGCACAAGGGCGGGTCAAGACCTTCAGGCTGCCACAGGTGACAAAGTTTGGCCCTCAGCAGGCAGAGGCTGGTCAGGGATGGCGTGTGAAGGAGGAGGGCTTTCCACCGTTACCATCCCCTGAGTCTGCCCTGCACTGGCCATCTAAAACAAATGTTCTCGTCTGGATCTCCTGAGAGCCTGTTTAAGGTTTCTGTAGGTTCCTCTTCTACCTCCTGGTTTCAGAGAGATCAGCCACCCCATATGCATGGAAGTGCTACAACCTGGGGAAAAAACAGGAACACAAATTGCCCTTGCAGTGCACTGCCAGTTGCCTGACTTGTGCTAGGGCTGGGTTTTTGCATCAGCCCAAGCATGTTGGAGAGGCAGCCTGAGGTCCAGCCACCGGCTGAAGAGAGAGTCCACAGGATGCTCAGCTGCCTGGAGCGAGGGTCTGTGCACCAGGACTGGGGCATCTGCTCAGAAGGGACTGGGGGAGGAACTCCTCTCTTCTAAAAATCCTTCTGGGGAAGCATTGCCCCTTAGGCCACATGGCAAAGGGGACCCATGATGGGAAAAGGTGTTCACAGGTTCCACTGATCCCAACCAACCCAACCCAAAGTGGGATTTGGCTCAGAGACACCACAGACAACCAAGTGTCTTCCTCTGATGGACCCATGGCCCACATAAAGGGCAACCTCTGCAGCAGTACACGGCAAAGGAGTGACCTGGACCTAAGTAATGTCATCAGTAATGAATACAGTCAAAGGGCTGTGCTCATGCTGTGCAAGCCAAACGCAGAACCTCTCTTTCCTTCCGTTGAGGCAGAGACAGGATCAACGCAATCATCCCCAATTCTACTCTGGATCCATTACTAGCGAGGGTCTTGCACTCTGGCTGAGGTGTCCAGTTGTGGGTTTTATATGTCATAAAACACACCTACAGTGCGTCTCAGAAGAGGACTGGGCTGTCATCATGAGTAACTACAGGTAAAGGGTCTTTACGTGTCCCCCCTCGAGCAGGGCTTTGATGCAGCACTGGAAAACAGAGTGTGGTCGGAGCCCTCAGCTCACGCCTGGGTCTCCCCCGCCCCCAGCCCCCATGGCCCCGCCATGGCCCGTGTGGCTCCAGGCAGTGGTTGCTCCCTCAGCAGCCCCAGCGTTGCCTCATTCCCCTGCTGTGCCAAGCCAGCGCCTCTCAGTCCCACCAACCCCTCCATCCTGCTCCCAGCAGAGAAGATGCCCACAATGTAGGCACTGCCCTGTCCCACTGTGTGCTCAGGAGGCCGATGGCTGCGGGACAGCCCCCAGTCCCTGCACGCTCCAGAGCCCCTCCGGCAGATCTGGGTATCTTCAAGCAGCTGCTGCCTCTGCTTGGTGGTTTCAAGTTCCCTGTCCCGAAGCTATCCCAAAAATCTCCTCCCGGATCCCACAGCACAGCTATGTTCTGATGTCATAAGCAGGAGACCACGCGTGACGTCAGCCTGCCATGGCGTCAGCACCCACTGCCACCCTGGCAGCTCTGGGGGGCCGAGCCGGTGGAGGAGCCCATGCCCTGGGTACAGCAAGGTGGTGAACAGAGCTGGGTCTTTGTGCTCCAAGTAAAGGATGAAAAGGGCAGCGGCAGACCCTGCCACCAGTGATGTTGGCGGGAAGCCGACACAGCTCTGTCCAGGTCAAGAGCACTCACTAGTGTCATGGTAGCAGGACCAAGAGCAGAACTGCATGCAGGCAAGCAAAGAGCTAAATTGTCTGCCAGGCTCCTCCAGGACCCGGTCCAGCTCGTAGCCCCTCTTTACACTGATAAAACACAAGGTCTGACAGAGTTGCCGCTCTGTCCAAATGCATTTCCAGATAAACCACAGATAATAAACAGCCAGGGATAATCCCTCCCTGATACCATGAGAGAGAAAGAAATAGCGCTGTGCTGCAGTACCACCAAACCTCCTGTCTCTCTCCAGGACAGTTCTCACATTGCCCTGGCTCATACTCCCCAAAGACTCAAACTTTATCAGCTAAAGGCAATCTAAACACGTTATCCTGGCAACATCTGAAGTATTGCCTTGCTGGTTCAGCAAGGAACAGTCAGATCTCCTCGGGAACAACACGGTTTTGCTAACAAGCACATCACCAGAGTGAAGGTTTACAGTCCATCTGTCTTTAACTACCACTCAATGCAGTTACGTCAAAAAGCAAGGCTATAACCTAAACCTGATCTCTGAGTGTTGGTTGATCCCAAGGAACAGTCCCTGCGATCCTCCAGGACAGTGGCTTCTGATCTTTATCTCAGGAAGAAGCAAGAAAGCGACCGACCGAAGAGCAACTCGCCACACCAGAACCCCCAGAGAATTAGCACAGCCCCCCTCCGTTACCGTATCACCGTGACAGGAACCGAGCGCTGCTGCCTGTTGAAAGAGTACATTGCCTTGAATTCTTGGGGCTTTGGGTATTTAAAAAACAAAAAAAAGAAGATCAAGAAGCAAGCAGACCTGTAACAGCACGGAATGTGAATGAGATGCAGAGATTTGCACACTTGCCTGGCAAATGCTCCCTATCGTTTGCACCCTCATGCAACCCACAAGTACCTTCCTGCTGGCTTTCTGGCTTCTCTCTTCTTCCTATAAGTAAAATTTGTTAAAAATGGGAAGTACCTTTTCCTGGGTCAGGTTCTCTTTCCCCTTTTTTCCCTTCTTTGTTCTTTTTGCTCTTTCCTTTCCCTTTTTTCTTGGTCTCGGTCATTCTGCACAAGTGTTTACAGTCTCAGGAAAAGGCAGTCCACGCCAGATCTATATGCCCCACCACTGCTACTCCAAATGTTACTTGCCAGCTGCAACTTCCGACTGTTCTTATATTGTTTCTGACACAGACAACACCCACCACTGGGTGGAGAAGCGAAACTTTAACCGTTTGCTCACTGCTCCCAGTTGTCTGAAAAGATGCACTGGGTTACAGTGGGAGAGCCAGGGGAGCAGTGCTACAGGATGGGAGTCGCTCTCCCAAGAGTGTCTTGGACTCATGAGGTCTAGAGGTGGTTTTCCACTTGCTGAGTCTGTCTCTGGCTGCAGATAAATTCTGAACAGCTTCTGGAGCATCACAGGAGTAAGTGTTTTGGGGAACTGCTGAGATTCAGACCTCAGTGATATGTGAGAGGCGGTAGAGTCTAAAGAAAAGGGTGGAGGCTCGCAACCCATTCTCGTTCTGCTTCGACCCAGCAGAGGGATTAAGTTGGCCTTCCTCCTCATATTAGTGTTCCCACCATAAATCAGTGACTTCACCTGCCCCTTCGCCCAGCTCTCTGCTGTCCCAGGAGGTCTTTCCAAAAGCTCGGAATAGCTGGAGGGCCCTTACCTGCACTTCCCGTGTCTGTCCTCCATCCCTGAGAGCTCTAGGTGGTTGATTACACCCATGTCTCATCTGCTTGGGGGCTAACAAGGCCCTTTCCCACAGGTCCAACATGTGATGGGTGACTCAGCCCAATCCCCTTCTGCAGGGTAGGCCACGCTGACATCACCTCAAATGTCCATCAGGATCCCCAGCGGGAAAGCCCCGGAGTGCTGCCAAATCATTCCCAGATGCAGCTAAGGGCGTCAAAGGCCCAGAGGGGCTATAAGCCATAAGGCGCCGGGTAGCACACTCGATCCAGTTATCCCTGAATCAGATCCAATCCCACAGCAGCGAGTAAAGCACGTCCTCCGGAGCAGCGCGCCCGCCTGCTGTACGGCCATCGAGAAATGAAGGAGCTCTCGGCCCCCGTGGGACCTTCTCCCAACGGTTAATCACCCTCATTGTTCAAAGCGCCTGCCTGCTCCCAAGTGCAATAGCTGGCCTCGCTGTCCAGCCATTGTTCCTTACTCTTGTTTTCTCCCCTAGATTAAAAAGCCCTTCAGCAACTGGTATTTTCTCCCATGGAAGTACTTACGCACTGTAATCAAGTTATCCCTCAATCTTCTTTTTGATAAGCTAAACAGATCAAGTCTTTTTCCACTGTTTGCTGCATGGCATTTCCTCCAGCTCAGGGATCATATCTGTGGCTATCCCGTTTTGCAATATCCTACTTAAGCTAAGAACCCAAAACCCAGGCGCTATCCCATTGTCTCTTGTGTACAGAGGCCAATACAGAGGCAAAATCCCTACTGCCATCCCTTCCCAGCCACTTTAACCCCCAAGAGGCTCATTCAGGCACCAGGCACAGGGAAAATCCGCTCCATTCGTTGTGTTGCTACTGCAGCTCCTACCACACCCCCGCTCTGCCAGGCACCGTTCTCTGCTCTCTGACCAGCGGGGATTTCTTGCTCCTTCACAGCACCACTCTCTGCGGTGAAGCTTCATTTTGTTCTAAAAGAGCCAGTGCGCCAAGCCACCCACGCTACCCTCTCCAGCTTCCTTCTTCCCACCGACTCTTGAAACGCCATCAGGCTCTGGGTCACCTCCCCAGTTCTACGCGCGTGTTCCCCTCCAGGTTGCTGGTGACAACGACCTCGCTGGAAGCACGTCCCGGAGCAGTGACTGCTTGCCAGCGGTGACTTTTCGGTATGTGCCAGCCGGTCACTTCTTCACCTGTCTATGAGACACATTAAAGAACTTACAAGCCCTATTTCCCAGTCTGAGCAGAGACCATCACCACACTGACGACCCCATATGCAGCCTTAGGAAAAGCTTTGAACTATTTAGATAAGAGCTTCCAAGCCCGCTGGTTTGAAGTTTGAGCCCAATATGTGCTGTTTTAACATCCTCCATGGTTTCCTGGCCACAGGACAGTAGTAGCCCATCATACTGTCTCCTTCCCAAATGCAGGATAATAGTGGTTACTGGCCAGTTAGTGTCTTCTAAGTCACCACGAATAACGATTTCTGTATGGTTATCTCACTTTGGCTCAGCACCATGTTCCTCTTTGCCAATACGTTTCTAGAGTCCCCTGATTCTGTAGCTGTACTCGATAGGCAATTTCCCTCCAGATGTCTTTATCTTGCTGTCTACACACCGTAACCCCAGATGCACATGGATTACTACCCGGTTTTCTCTTTTCTGAATTTATTAATCTTATTATTGCTTCCAGTTGTTGCTTTCATTGCTACCCAGTCAGGCCGGCTGCTCGCTAAACCTTGTCCTCTTCCTTGACTCTAAAACTTCAACTTTTTTGGCCTCTGCTCAAAGAGCTTCTGGTTCTTACTCAGATTTTCCTGCGAATGTTTTAGCACCCAATCAACTTCACTGAGTCTTCCTCAGCCTCTGGAAATCAGTTCCTTTGAATCCTTGGGAGGGTCTCACGGATGTTTATGATCAGGACTCTCCCCTGCCAGCCGGTATGAATGACCCACCATGGTCACCGGCCCCACGTCAACCCCTAGCGATTAATTCAGCCATTCAAATCAATAATCCAGCACTCACCAGACAGAATGTGGCCCCAGCAGAGTTCCCTTGCTTTAGTGTGATAACCTAGTGTTAGACCTACAGAGTTTTGAGTCTCTTTGATGTTTTACGGCTAGCGATGGCTGCCTTGCCAGCACGTGTCTCCCGAATGGATGCTTCTCATAAAGAACACATTTCCCTCCGTCCTCTTTCCTCCTGCAATTTTATTTTCATTTTGAAATAGCTTTTACCACAGGTTCCTTTACATGAAGGCTGCATTTGTTTGCTCCCCACTGTCTTTTCTGAAGATAAACTGCAGCCCTTCCTCCACTCCAGCAAACCAATTCCTTCATTCCTGTTCAAGACACAAAGTCTGGGTTTTCTTGGGATCGTCTTTCCAAAGCACTTCTGTTCAGCAAGGTTTGTTAAGGTTAACAAGTGCAGCTAAGGGGATGCTCTACCTTTTCTCCCCTTCTTTCAAATAAATGAATAATCCAAGATTCCCTACTGCTGAGCAGCGCTTGGAGGGTTTCAGCATCAGAAAACGAAAACTACAAAGTCTAAGAAGCAGAAGCGGCAGCGTCCGGCTTGGCTCCGCTGTCCTGAACAGCCTGGGACAAGCGATGGGCGGGATCAGCAACACCCAACGTGGGTATTTTCGTACCTTGGCAGCAATCACAGTCTCGCGTGTGACGGACAAGGAGTATTATATGCAGATTAATTTTTGCCTTGGCAGAGGTGTATCTTGTGCATCTCGCTGTCTTATCCAACTGCCTGGCCCCGTCCCAGGGCAGGGATCTGCCCCTCTAGATCCAGCTTCAGCATCCAGATGTGTGGAATACGCTCTCTCCTGGACAATCCTGACGCGCAAACGCAGGAGCTAAACCCAGCGAGTGACTGCAGTCCTCCTGTGGCTACCCTGGTGCAATAAATCCTGCCAGCAGGAAGGGTATTCCCGCTGGGTGTCCCAGGTGCCTCATCTGGCCATTGCCATGTGTTTCAATGGCCGTGCTCTCACAAGTCGCTTAATGCTTCATTCCAAAATAGCATTTAATGCTTGTTGCTCTAAACAGCCTCATGGAGAGTTATAACCTACAACTCTACCAGCCTGCGTTCCACGGAGAGTTATAACCTAAACCACTGTGGGTTTTGTAGGCTTTACAATTCCTGCACAGCTTTAGCTTAGCAAGCGGGAGGCATGTAATTGAACAAGAGGCTGAGCCATACCTTAAGCGCCGCTAGCTCTTCCATGAAATCCAAGAGACCGATTTTCCAGCACGCTGCCACACGGCGAGCAGCAGTTTACCAGGCAGCGCCTCCTCACCCGCGTTAGAATTTGCCCATGTGCCAACCTAGCCAGTTGGGCTCCTTAATAATCCCCCGGAGGTCAGAACCGAGACGAGGTGAAAGAGAACCTCCCTACCTCTTCCCCCACACAGTGTCCATTGCAGTCAGCAGCTGTAAAGTTACTTCTTTAAACAAAAATCCCAGATCGGCTCGGTGGAGAACGGCGTCCGCGGCTAGGAGTCACGCTGCTGCGTTGCATCCTGGCTTCTTTTCTGGGAGGATATAAGGCACCGCTCCCGAGCGGAACAGCACTGCGCTCTCCAGGGGAAAACGGCGGAGCTTGTAACGGCAAGGGCTGCATCTGGAAAGAAATTATTAATACAACACCCCCCAGCCTGACGGAGATTAAAAAAAAAAAGCGCTGATCCATCAGTGCTCCTTGATATCCGCTGAAACCCAGACGGCAAGCCCGCTCCAGTTCCTCCAGTCTCCACATTTCAGAAGCAAGGGCGGGCGTGCACGCTCCACAAACTTCTGAGGCTGTATTTATGGCAGCAATCTTGGGAGCACAATGACCCATTTTAAATCGTGGCGTTTTCAGGAGCTCTTGGTATTGGCTTAGCTCTGCTCTCACTGGCATCACCAGGAGGTGGCCATCAGCTTCTGGGGAACCTCTGTGCCACATTCCATAGTCCGTCCTGGAACTGTCAGCTCCGGTTTAGTGGAGTCAACCCTAAATTGGTGGTAGCCAGAAACACTTACATGTTCTTTCTAGAGAAGCAGAATAAAAGAAGACACAGTAGGACTGTGCCTGTCAGCATCCCTTTGGTTTATCAAGGCATTCCACAGGGCACAATTTCTCCACAACCCTGTTCCTACAAAACGCTTGACAGAAAGGCTATGGCATCATGAAAGCAGCAAAGCTCAGGCTCCTGACCCAGCAGGAGCTGGAGATACACAGAATCCTACCAGCAGGCTCTCTGAAGCAAGACTGGTGAAAAGCAGCACAGATTCCCCGTCACTGGTGTTCAGACAGCACCTCCTGACCCAGGGCGAGGAGCAGATCCTGGGGGTGAACCCATCCCAACAGGCATCTTGTGCTGGAAGAAAGGACGTTGACACTCGCTGGATCATCAGCTCCACGGAAGCTGTGCTATAGGTTTGTCTGCTGGACTGACACGCTGAGAAAGGCATTTTTAAACTGAAAACACCATCCTTCTTTCTGCACCTCTGTCTGTCACATCTTCCATGGCCAGGCAGGAAAAAAGAAAAAAACAGGCATCAAGCACAGCCATTTATTTGTCCGGTAAGGGCCTGGGTAAGTTCCATCCAACCATCACCTGATGTCCCCGTTGCACAAAGGCATCTTGCCATGCTCATGTTTCACATCTGCCCAGGCTCACCCCAAGGCGGCTCTGACGCAGCACAGCCCCTGGGGGTGATTGGTACAGAGCTGCCCCAGCCGCTCCAGAGGGATGGTTCACATTGCGCCTTCTTTTCCTTTTCATCCTTAAAGAATGAAATCCTCCTCTTGACATGATTTATCACAGCACGGTTCTGCCTTGTGACCGTACACATCTTAGCTCACAGAAGCGAGCTTACGTTACCCACCCCTACGGAAACCCAGCGGAATTTGCTCCTGCAAGCAGGCAGGAAGACAGGGCGGCCAGCGATGGCGGCCGCTCCCCGCTCCTGACACCTTCAGCAAGCCCCATCCCTGGGACACCCATGGCCACAGAGTCACCACCAGCTTAGATAAATCCCAGCTCCTGTTTGCAACTGCTCCGCGCAGGTCCGAGGCCGGGATAGACAACGCTCCACTGCTGGAGAAGATGGGTGCTGTGGGGTGCCCTGTGGGGTGTCCTGTGGGGTGTCCTGTGGGGTGTCCTATGGG